>CM022771.1:8624072-8639072 GCA_012411365.1 Ameiurus melas | reverse complement strand
TAAATCCCAAGTGCATTAAATTTTATATATATATATATATATATATATATATATATATATATATATATATATATATATATATATATATATATATATATATATATATATATATATATATATATACACACACACACACGCGCACACACACACACACACACACACCACAACAAACAAATTTCTAGTCAGTCACCTTCTGTGGTGATTTTGGTTCAGGCACACAGATGGACAGATTTGGTCCTAAGCTGGATATGGTGGCCTTTGGAGGCCTGACTAAGGCCCATTAATGATGGAGGCAAGTACAGCTGGAAACAAGGGGGCTGGGAGTGAAGAGCGAGTGTGTTCAATCACCCGAGATGGGAATGAATGAGAAGGAGAAGGGGAAGGGAGAGAGAGACAGAGATAAAGAGAGAGGGAGAATAGGGGAGAAGGAGAGAGACACCAAGTGAGAGAAAGGGACACAGAACAAGCTAAAGAGACAGCGATCAACAGACAGAAAGCGAGGGGACAGAGGAGAAAGAGGACGAGCGGAGGGTGGCAATGGAGTGTTTAAACAGCCAGGCAGTGATTGACAGCTCTGATAACATGGAGGGGGATGGGAGATCTCAGACTCGGGTTCGGAGTAGAAACCGAGCTATTAATTACCAAAGCAGAAGCAGATGTAACAGAATTGTGTCCTCCGTGGATATGGGACAGCTGGAAATCATCAAAATGGAGAACAGAAGGAGGAGAAATGTAGGTGGGTGAGTATAAAGAAGAAGAAAGCAAGAACCAAAGAAGAAGCAGGACAATGTGATCTGATCCACAGGAAAGCTGATGACATGTTTCTCCTAAAGGATTGAACTCAAGAGCAAAGGCATATTAAAAGTGACTCTATGAGTACAGTGGAATGATTTGATTGGATGATTTTAAATTAAATCATTTGTACAGGAAGAATGAAGTCAGTGTTAAAATAGGATCTGATGAGGACTATTTGGAAGAGGAAGCATTAAAAAAAGCTAAGGAATGTGGAAGGAAGAATGAGTCAGCATGTTAGCGGACGAGAATAAGGACAGATGGAAGAGCAGACTGGAAGGAAATCTGAATAGAAAACAACAGAGCTGAAACATTAGTATGAGAGGGAGAGTGTCTCTGAAGGCTTGTTCTCACTTTAAGCCTGGTTTCACTGCAAAGGATCAATTGGAATTCTTCTACCAATACAAATGGATGTGTAATATAGCAGCCATTTTCTTATAGCAAATTACTTTCCATTTTTCTTCTTTAATAACCTGTTAGGCCTACATGGCTATGTACACCATTTTGTGTTGATTAATTTCTCTCTCACACACACACAACATAAAATAAAGTGGAGTTATAATATTTAAAATGAGTTGGTAGAAACAACACCTACTATTAAAACGTTCTTACTTTGAAGACCAGTTAGCCACTTAGCAATAACCTCCAAATTAGCATCTAATTAGCATCGTCATGGCTGCTACCAAGTGTGCAACTTTATGCTAGTGAATTCATTCCTACACTTAAGAGAGAGAAAAAAAAGAGTTTCTCAGGGATGAAGGGTTCTTCATGTCCTGAAGGGGTTCTCTGAAACAGAGGGTAGAGGTATTCAACGGTCTCCAGAGGGACGAACCAAATGACTCTTTAGCGTAGTTATGCTGCCTTCAAGTCCTGTCAAAAATATCTTAATTACGAGCTGAATGCACATGAATGCCAAAACAATGTTCTAGTTATCTACCACTCAGACACTCGTATTTTTCTTCGAGCCCCGACTTTTCAAGGTGTGTGTTTGTGTGTGTGTGTGTGGATACCAAAAAGTCATGGCGGCCCCTAATACGAATGTAATGTCTACAGCAATGGGGTTTTCTGTTCAGTTCTTTATTTTCTTTCAGGAAGGCAAAAAGATCTTCTTGATACAAAATAGTAACTTTGTTCTCAGGGTAGGACTAGAAGGTAGCATTCATATATGTAACCGTTTCCCCCTAACAGTGTACAAATTAACTACTATGCCTTGAACATGTTTCTTTTTGTGTGAAGGGAGTCTTGCATTCTTGTGAGAAAGTAAAATATCAATTTCCAGTGACGTTCAAGGTAATCCAGGCATCTCATTCTTCAGCTAATTATCTGTTTTACAGGGTCAAAGAGCCACCATGGGGTGAAACACACACCGGAACTGGCCAGCTAGCCAGAAGCCAAGCCACGTTGAAAGAAGCTTTAATGTGAAAAACACAAACTCATCTGGGACCTGTCTGATTTTCAGCTCTTAGAATGACATCTTAAAAAAAGTGTGCTATTTTCAGAATTTTTCACCTGTAAACTGAAGCAACTCATTAGAGATCTCATTATGAGATCTCTCTCTCTCTCTAGTGCGAATGGTAAAGACAAGACTGAAAAGCAAACGGTGCTTTATTACTCTTTAAGGTATGGATATTTTATGCGATTCCATTTTATTTATACAACAGTTAGTTCCGGTCCACTAATTTGATTGGACGAGCGGCGTTCCAAGTGTGTTTATATACAGGCTATGTGTATATAGCCTAGGGTAGTATAACCATGCTGGGACAGTTCACTATCTGTATCACTCCGCTCATCGTTTATCCATGTAAAACCTCAATTCTCACAACAGTCCCTCTGAAACCTTTACTACAGCAGAGTTAGCAACATCATCAGTGGACATGGCAACCGATAGGCCACAGTTTTCCCGATTATAACTTCTCACATAAAATATGAAAGCTCATCTATGTAGATGAAAAGGAAGAAGGGAAGCCAATGTCATCACGGTTGCACCTTTAACAGGAATGTACAAATCACTGCTCGCTAGTTGTCAGTCAATCTGGCTTATTTGGGACCTATTTCTGTCCACAGAGTAAAAATAAACAAATTATTTGTTGTGTTCGAATTGTCAAGTTGCTTGATACTAATTTAATACCTGTGGCCTATGGCCGAATCACAGCAGTGCCAATATTCAGTATACTCGCACTCCTGCTCAAGCTATATTGCTTAACTGTAGACACAAAGCAGCTTCATAGAAATCTGGATGTAGATTTACTTTTAGATCCCTAGCCAGGAAAAACCCCTTGTGAGGAAATACATTGTAAGGAACTAGACTCAAATGGGAGGCGATCCTTTTCTGGGTGACACCAGATAGTGGGATTATAAATCATCATACTATAAATCATATTATAAATCATCATACATGTATACTATAAAGTAAAAAGGTAGAAAGTGAGTTGAAAGGCTTTTCAGTATGTGTAGTCTTTATGATTAGAGCAGCAATTCATGGGTAGAAGTCTACAGTATCCAGGTGAGATTATCAATTTAAGAAAGGAAAAGTCTTGCGGTTAAATTATTAACATTTGTGACATTTGGATTAACTAGGCACATTTTTCTTGAAACATCAAACGAAGATTTGATTTTGATATGCATTTTTATATACAGAGCGCACAAATACCTTTATAAAATTTCCTTGAAGGAATACTTTAAATTTGAGCCTTTAACCAGACATTTCATGCAATGCAACTGCACATGCTTTTCAATGTTCATGGCATTTTAGAAATCTGCACTCTTCAGCCGATTTAAATAAAATGTATATTCTTCAAGCATGTGAAGACTGTCAGTGCTTCATTGTGTGGCACAGAGTTTCAGCACAGCAGGTGGGGGGGCATGAGGTCAGAGGTCACTGGTGTGGACAGCATGATGGAGCAGAGAGAGAACTCACAATTTTTTTTGTTCACTAGCAAGAGTAAAGTGAAAGATGAAAATAAAGGGTGGATGGGACATTCAAACTTTTTTTTTTTTTTTTAGAAATATGGTAAACGTGCAGTGTTATGATTTGGTAACCTCTTTTTGAAGTGGTCACAGTGGATACAAAAGCCATCACTAAGGCTTGACGTATAACCCTAAATATCCACACAATATAATACAATATTATCTTACCTGTTATCGTATTTGCCTTCTTTCCATTAATTTGGCTCAGCGTTCAATTCAGCATTCAGGAGCCAAACAGTTTTATCCTTCAAATAGTTGAGTAGAGAACACCCTAAAAACTTTCTTTATGATGTTGAAAATTATTTAGACTAGGAAAATAAATAAATAAATACCACCAGTATGTAAATGAATCACATGTAAATGAATCATATGAAAATGAATAAATAAACAAAGGCAAAAAAAATATATAAATAAATACTACCAGTGTATAAATTACAGATGTACAATGTGGTAAGAACCCACAGAATTACTACAGGACACTGTGTCCTACTGAATTAAAGCAGTGTTATAATAAAGACTGAACCAATAGCAATTAAAACATTTTGAAAGTGAATTCCCCAAATTTATTCACCAACACAAGCACAGAAAATGTATTAATTGTTGACAGCAAATTGTTACCTAATTGCAATTTACACCTTGTGGATCATTAAAAAAAAGCAGTTTCTTGCTGATAAACTGCATTTTATGCTGTCTGGCATTTGCTTACAACTGGGGCAGAATACAATAGAGCCTTGTTTGAGGGTCCTCTGTTACCCCACACAGTGTCCAAGCTGCTTGAGTGAAACCAGCAAACTATTATAGTGATGGGAATTCTGGCTCTTTTCAAGGAATCAGTTCATTTGACTCCGCTCAACAACAAGAGTCGATTCTTTCGGCTCCCAAATGGCTAACTAGTAATTTTGCAAAAGAAGGAAAGAAGTTTATGATTAATATTAAGACAGCAAATTACATTTATCTCATTTATAAAACTGAGCAGTTGTGGGTTAAGGGCTTTGCTCAAGGGCCCAGTAGTGGGAGCCTGGTGGTGCTGGGACTTGAAGTTTTAACCACAGAGCTACAAACAGTTTATGATAGTTTGGCCAGTAATTGTTGGTCGTTGCATAACTATAGCTTGAATTGTTTCATGAAATCTTATAATAATAATAATAATAATAAACAATACTTCACATTTTATAAAATACATTTTTATATAAAATAAAAAGGCACAGTGGCTTAGTGGTTAGCATGCTTGCTTCGCAGCTCCAGGGTTGGGGTATTTCCTCCCCTAGTCCAAAGACATGTTGTAGACTGATTGGTATTTCCAAACTGTCGGTAGTGTGTGAATGTGCACGTGATTGTTCCCTCTGATGGGTTGGCACCATGTCCAGGGTGTCCCCTGAGCTCCCTGGGATAGACCCCAGGCTCCATTGCGACCCTGTGTAGGAGAAGCATTATGGAAGATGGATGAACGGATATTTAAAAACGGTCAGGGCAATATTAAGGTGCATTGACCAACACAGTTAGCAGTAAGCATCCCTGCATTAATGTTAATTCACCAGCTCTCTGCTTCTTCTGTATCTATCCTGAAACTGATCACCTTCCCTAAAACACTGCTATCACATCATATACACTGAACAGCTGAATCCACATCTCACTGTTCATTCTAGGGGACAGGTCAGATGTTCATTTTTCCATGGAAGCATTTGGTTAAATTCCACCGCAGGACTGACCGCAATGCCTACTTAAACAAAAAAAAAACAACAACAAAAAAAAGGAGTCATATAGGTAAGTTGATGATTTAATGTTTTGAAACTGCCGGTTCTTTATTTATTCTTATAAACATTATATTCCTCTGACAACTAAGTCCCAGTTACAATTTAAATGCGATTAAATTGAGGTTTTTTCCACCCTTCTTTAAAAAAAAATAAAAAAATAAAATAATCTTCAACCTGTCACATCTTCTTTTATAGACAATCAGGGAAATAACAGTTGTTGCTACAGTGACAAAATAGCCGAGATTGATTCCTGGCTCTACATTTTAATGGCCAATACACATGGAAGGAAACAGTTCCAGACTGGAAATCTTGACAAACACAGGTATTTAAACTCTCATGGCCACTAGCATCTTTAGCAACTATACCATCCCCATATGTTTAAATTCAATCAATATTTTGATCACTGAAACTCATTTCCGGTCTAAATCCTGCAAATATAAGACTGAACAAAATGAGGACACCTCCACACCTTTGTAAAACAATTTTAATCACTGAAAAATCTTAACGCTACAGTCTCTGTGTTCAATATTTCTTATGATCGGTACGAAGCAGGACTCACGTTTGGTATTCTTAAATACAGACTTTAGGGAGTTTTGCATAATTACCTATACAGACACATGAAAACGTGGAAATAGGTATAAAACGACATCAATGAAATGCAAAACTTAAAGTCCCTGTACATAGAAAAATAAATTAATTACCTTGCATCATTATTTTCCTGTTTGTTAATTATTTCAATCTCAACACACCAAATGAGTTGTAATAAATCCTTCACACTGTCAGATGAACACAATTATTTACATTGAAAAGGAGGTAAAAAAAAAAAAAGCACTGAGCTAAATTTTAAACAGCTTATTCTGATAGGATAGGACAAAAACATAGGACAGAGAAGACCATATTTACACAATGATCCATCCAAGTAGGTTTTATGCTCCAACACAAGACATTTCAATGATAATAATAATAATAATAATAATAATAATAATAAATGCTTACAAGGTTCAAAGGAAATGAGAGACAAATTTTGTGACAATTGTGAACAGTAGTATAAAAATGTTTGACAACTGGGCTCTAAAATATTATCTTGCGCCCGTTACAAATCAAACTCAAATAAATAAAAATAAAAAAGAAAGAAAGAAGGAATATAAAGTTGGCTTAAGAAATCATCATTGCAGCACAAATATAGTAATCGCAGGCATGTGCCGATAATCGGGTTTGAGATACATCACGATATTCCACATGAACAATATTGGACATGATACTGTCTTACTTGTGAGGACAGTGGTCTCATCTCAGAAGGGTTTTGGACTACTTTGAAGGAGCACTGTGTGGTCATGCAACAATAAAATACAATACTATAAAAAGTAATTAAAGACAAAAAAAAAAAAAAAAAAAAGAAGTAAAGTGAAGCAATTATCGTGATATAGACGTTTCATATCGGCACATGCCCAGGTGAATCCGACAGAGCTGAGCTTGGTCACCATGCCTGAGTGACAGTGATTGGTAGCCATACTTTGAAATTGTCAATATTTCAAAAACCAGACTGAGCGGAATATAAAAAGGAAGCGAGAGTGGCAGCGTCTCCAGTGTGTCTCCTCAGCACGAGGGCATGAAGGGAGATGCCAGGCACTTGGGTACGGGTCCTGGTATTATAACTATTTCAGTCTTGGCTCGGAGAGGTAGGTGCTCGTTTAGGAGTTCAGCAGGATCAGTGCGTCCCTGTTTGGCCTTCTGAGGCAAAGGCCTTCGTGGTGGATTAAACGCTTCAGATTTGATTCCCCCCCCCAACCCCACCTGCCCACCAAAAACAGTTAAAGCAGGATTTTTTTTATTTATTTTTTTAAAGAAATGTGTCCTAAGCTAGTCCAGTTTTTTTTGTTTTCTTAAAGAGGTAACAGTGGTAAGCAGATGCATTTAGTCTCCAGCCAAGATCACTCGGCACCTCCCTCAACAGTGATTCACACCAATATGTCACTTAGAAGCATGTGTACGTATGTGTCTTGGCCCCAAAAGTGGTCCCCAGTACCCTAACCTTTACAGCAAGTTATTTAGTCCAATTCAGTGCAACGTTAGAGCTTGAGATATTAGGCCAAGTCACATTTGTGTGTGTACATGTGTGTGTGCGTGTGTGCATTAGTTTGTAGCTGCTCTGATGGGATGGTTGGCCCCCAAGATGGCTGGCTTTCTCCTTCAGCAGTCCTGTCCCACCTGTTCAGGTTTTCTCCTGCCCTGTGACGCTCACGGTTTTCTCACCCAGCCTCTGCATGACCACAAAGAACAAAATGAATCCGATAAACGTCAAGAGTGAGTCAAAAAAAATAATCACACTTATTTAAAACTCACAAAAATCACTAACGAAAATCTCAGTCTCACTTAGGGGCTTTTCCACATCACATCCTAAAACCGTATCCAGCCTAACAGGAGTTAAAGAAACTTGGATGTTTAGTTTGTCATCCACCGAGAAGAGAGAAAATATCCAAATAATAATAATAATAAATAGCTGCAATAAACAATTGTTCATTTCAAAAAGGAAAAATCAGCAATTTGATTAACCAGCTCCTATCAGCTGTAACCACTAAAAATGAAACAGATCATTGATTACGTAAGGAATAAAACACAGGGTGTGTTGTAATCATCCACGACAGGGTGGCGTGATGAAGCCAGATGGTCATATAGCAGCAGTTTCTTCCTTTTATACCACAACAATAGAACAAAGAATTACATTTTTGTTCAATATAGAGCAACATATTGAAATTTTTATCCTTTTATGGTTACTTCTGATTTGAATGTCTGTAAAAACAAGTTTGTCTTGTCATTTGCGTTATAATAGCCATAGATTCCCTCACCAGCCACCTTTTTTTCCATCCATCCATCCATTTTCTGTACCACTTACCCAACACATGCTTGCATGGAACCTGGAGTCTATCCCAAGGTGCTCTGGGCACGAGGCGGGGGACACCCTGGACATGATGGAAACCCATCGCAGGGCACAATCACACATGTTCACACAATTTGGAAATGCCAATCAATCCTTGGAAACTGAAACTGGAGTACCCGGAGGAAATTTTATAAAAAAAAAAAAAATCAAATAAATAAAATAAAAATAAATAAAAGAAGGCTTGTTCGTGGTGCTCTAAATCAGTTTGTCATGATATAATATTTGAGAAATTCAATGTTTGGGTGGGTTGCAAAAAACCCCCCCAAAACAACTTTTGCCTCGACTACTGTACATTTTCATACACACATTTTATACCACATCTACTCATCAGACAAGACTAACGCAGAGTCTTAAACCTGACGACCTGCAATATATTTCATACAGTTGATATTATATGTTTATTTCTTTCTAGTTGTGGTATGTTGTGAGTTTATTGTGCTCTTGTGAACTGTTCTTAGCCTTAGATTTCCCTCTTGCTCTTGTGTTGTGACTGTTGTGACACCAAATTTCCCCTTGGGGATTAATAAAGCACTCTCTCGATCTATCTATTTATTCAGTAAACAATGCTATTGAGCCTGACCCCTGACTGCCATTAGCTTTTATGGGTGGTGGTCTTGAGCAGGAACCAAAAACTGTTCAAGCGCTAACTTTTGCTACTGGACTGGTGGCTGATGGGAGAAGCACTGGTTTCAGTTTACTGCTGGCCAAAATTTGAGTGGTTTACAGACTCAAATTACTAGTGATGAGCTAAACCTTCAACTTAACCAAGGGTAAAGATAAAAATGTCAATAATACAAATGACGTGCAATTCTACTGAATGTGTTATTTTACTGACCACAGCTTTCTGATTGCTGTTGTCAGTGTGCAAAGCCAGGAAGGGGTTGGCAGTGATGGCACCCTGAGCGGCAGGAAGCAGGTTGTTAATAGGCAGCTGGGCGCAGGAAAGCTGCTGCAGATCATGTTGTTGCTGCTGTTGCTGCTGCATCAGCTGGTAGAGCAACGCCTGCTGTTGCTCCTGCATCACGCACGTACAGTACCATGAGAACATGAATGAACAAAGAACCACCTTAGTTTGCAGTTTTATCATTTTGTTAAAGATTGGACTTTAAAAAAATAAATAAATTCTATAAATACCAAACGTACAGAAATACACTGTTGCAACTACAACGTTAGATTTTTAAGCACACAACCAAACTGCACTGTAACATAATCCAATAATAGCTACAAATTTTGTTTAAGTCATACTGTGTAAACCACATTAGCATGTCATGGAGATTAGGGAATAACGGCATGTGGTCTGAGGCAGATTATTTATTTATTTTTTAAAAGAAAAAAAAATACATTTCGGTTGGTAACATGATCCTTGTAGCTCTCAGAAGCAAACGCCGGATACCAAATATGTCTTGGCTGACTGAGGACGTCTGATTCTTTGCCAGTGTTCCTCAAAAGTAGCTACAGATAATAGCGATGTTCACTCATGAAAAGCAGTTCCAGAGTGATTGTGCTGAACTAGAGTCCACTGCCTTCAAGAATTCCAAAAATGTGTGAGTTATTAAAAAAAAAAAAAAGGCAAAAAAAAAAAAAGCACAAGAAGCAGATACACAGCCTAAAGCCATATGGGGGGTGTGTGCGCGTGTATAAATGGTACCGGCGTGGGCTGCTGGGAATTGATGAGCTGCTGCAGCTGTTGCTGATGGAGGAGAATTTGTCTCTGCTGCTCAGTGAGGAGCTTCACTGCACTAAAACACACACACACACACACACACACAACATCAGTGCACTGCATTTACACAGTAAATGGTTAAATAGTAAATGTCCTACTGCTGCAAACTCAAACTGTGTTCAGCAGCTTAAAATTGCACAAATGAACAAGGCATTCATTCATTTATCTTCAGTAAACAATTTTATATTCTGGCCAATGTCCCAGTGGATCTCGAGCATATCCTGGGAAAACTGAGTGTGAGGCGGGAATACACCCTTGATAGTATACTAGTTCACTGTAGGTGCCATGCAGGCGCGTGCGCACACACACATTCACATGCAAGCTGTCCCTCCAAGATTTTCGGGCAGATTTTTTGCAGAAATTACAGCAAAATCGAGCAAACTACGCAACATACGGAGGAGCTTGCGATTTTTCAAAATTGCCGGAGATTTGGTCCAAACCGTGTCATTGCAAATCATGCGCATTCGGCAAAAGCCTTCTTCGATTCATGTGTGTCGAAACACGAATACAGCTAAACGGTCTCATTAACCAACAAACATCACTGTGAAAGAGCTTTAATTTCGCCAATTCCAGTAGTTTTTCACCAAAAAAAAAAAAAAACCTACATGTTGCTTCACAAATAAATAAAAAAAATTAATTTTAAAAGCCGCAGCAAAATCAAACATGCAACAACAACAACAAAACACCTCCACGAAATCCTGTATGGACCGGGAAGAGCAATTTAGCATAGCCAATCCACATACCATGTTTTTGGAGGTAGGTATCAGTAACCGAACTCAGCACTGAATCGAGAACCCTTGAGCTATGACGCATTTTTAAAATCTGATCTTTTTAAAACACTTTTGAAATAATGTCTTATGCCTAAATGAACCATTCGAGCCGTTATACGCTCCAGAGCAGAAAGTAAACCGTAATTCTCTTGCACACAGCAAAACTGGATTCCATGCAGCTCCTCACCTGCTTTTCGCTGTGGTCACGATGCTGCACCGAACGAGCAAAAGCGAGAGAGACAGACAGAGATCAGACAAAGAAGAGATGAAGGTCACAACATGCAGGCAGGTCTACAATAATGAAAGCATACAAGCAAATGACAAAGACCAATAGGCATGTGCTGATATTCAATTCCTGGAGCATCAGAACTGCATAAAATAAATATTTGGGCAAAACTGAAATGCCCCGAGGCAGTAGGTGAGATTTTTTTTTTTTCGGATTCAAATGAACACACTTGGAGAAGAAGAGCAGCAGCAAGGAACACTCAATACTGTGTCGTTATTTTTCCACACCAGTACTTTCTGACAAATTACACCTCCTTGCTGCAATTTTTCCAGCATCCAGATAGTACTTCCCAAACGTTCAATCGTACAATGAAGAAGAAAGGAGACTTCAGTGCTACTTAATGACGATATACCCACTAAATATGAGTAGTATGTCCGAACTCTCTTTAGAACTGCTGTACATCTTTACACAGATGCGTCTGAATAAATAACGACAATTTGTAATGTGATGATGCCTTAAAATATTATGAAAAGAAAGAAACGAAAAGAAAATGAAAAGTAGTCCATCAAGGAGCAACTATCATAAGTCTATCATGCTAAATGAATAGAAACTGAGGTTATGCTATTGGTTGCAAACACAATACAGCGTGAGTTGAATTCACTTTCTTTCTATGAATGCCAAGCAATGATGTCATACTATATAACGTATTAATAAAAGATTATTCCTTGGGCAGAGCTGACAGTTCGTGCTTTCACAGCAATATTCCGGGACAGTTTTTTCTCAACGGACATATGTGTTGCTTTAAGTCTGTCCTCGTGCCAGCCTCCAAATGGAAGAATATTTCTCTCAGAAACCCATTCTAGCATTAGAAACATCAACGACGTAGTGGAGCGCATGTTAAACCTCCTCCACCACAGCAATTTCCTAACACGGCCAATCTGAATTATTAAAGACCACCATTGTTTACGTTTCAGCCATTGGTAGTTACACTGAATGTTGTGATATGGTTGCAAAAAACTTGTTTCCTGTTATATTATAATGTTGTACCAGCATCAGTTTTCTTCAAGTCAATAAAACAAAAACAAAAAATAATCCAGCTTGTCATATTACCAAGAAATCACAAAGACCTCGGTCCTGAAGACTTTCCCAAGTCTGAAAACCCAAAGTTAGAGCTTCATCTCTGAATGTTACAAAGTGCTGACACTGGAGACTCCTTCCAAAAATGCTAAACAAATATTTCCGCACAGAAATCTTCACTATGTCAACAATTACACATTTTAAATTTGCTTACATAGAGCGTCCACCATTACAAGTTCCTGAGACTTAGCTGTTATTTTAGAAACAAAAGCATACTACAATGAGTCCATTGATATAAAAGTTTGGCCAATGGTTATGACTCTGGGTTACTGATCAGAAGCTCGGATGGTTCAAGCCCCAGCACCACCACTGTTAGGCCCTTGAGCAAGGACCCTATCTGCTCCACGGGTGCTGTATCATGGCCGACCCTGTGCTCTGACCCCAACTTCCTAACAAGCTATGTATCTAATATGCGAAGAAAACTATTTTACTGTGCTCCAATGTACACTATAATACAAATAAAGGTTTCTTCTTCTATTTGACTTACAGATAGGACTACTGTCAGAGCTACGCTGTCAGACAAAAGTAAAAACACTTTGTGACCAATAAGAATTGAGAATGTGTGTGTTGTGGTATAATATCACAAGTTTTGCAGTATAACTGATTTTCAGCACATGCCTACTAATATGATACAAATCCAATGTGTTCCACTGCATCCGTCAACAGGAGATGATAGTGTCCTTCCAGCAAGCAAGCACGCACGTGCATGACAGTGTATGTATGTGTATATATGTATATTTATTTATTAACCATTACATATATATGGGGACTGTATTATATCTTGATATGGTCATGCTATCAAATCTTGATTGTATTATATAATCCCACAAATTCTGAATGACGACTTCTCTAACAGACCTGTTGTTGAGGGCACCAGTAATGGGCAGGGAGGTGGAGGTGACGGAGGAAGGGTGAGAGTGAGGGCTGGAGGATTGAATCACACCATTCAGAGCCCCCACGATGCCACTCATGGCCCCGTGGGCGCCCTGCAGCGCCCCCATCAGGCCATTCACCTGTTGCTGAGGGGGGCTGTGGGCCACTGAGGTAGGAGTGGAGAGGGAGGAGGTGCTGCTAGAGCTGCTATGGCCACCAATCAGGAGATCCTGCACAGAAAAGAAAGACAAAAAAAAAAAAAAAAAAAGAGAGAGAGGAGCATGGTTGTGAAGATCTTCAGTCATCCAGAACATTTTGAACATCCAGCAGGTGACGCGGCTGTTATAACGTTTCCCTACTTCACCAGAACTAATAAAGCTCTTTGAGTGATGAGTGAAGAAATGTCTTCAGGATTGTAACAAGCCCAGCTGCCTTGTTTTACCATATTTTCTGGACTGTAAGATGCTCTTTTTTTTCTTTCAAGCAGGAGATGCCTATTGTTACAATATCTACATATACCTGCCTATTAGTGTGATTACGGTAGGCATACTACTGCAGCAGTTACGGTAGTTTGTTACTGTTTTTATAGACTACAGTGTGCTTTAATTTTGGTCACTAGACCACCTAGAAATAGTCACTGTGCCATTTTAGATATTTAATACACTAATATCTGTTACATTCATTTATAGGTACATATACATATATATACACATACATATATACATACACACACACACACACACTACATATATCTATCTATCTATCTATCTATCTATCTATCTATCTATCTATCTATCTATATATATATATATATATATATATATATATATATCTATACTCTATATCTCTATATATCTATATATATATATATATATATATATATATATATATATCTATATATATATATATATATATACATACATATTTATATATATATATATATATATATCTCCCTAATAAATAGACAACAAAAAAAAAAAAAAATCAGGAGGAGGGGAGGGGCTACCAGGCACTGACGCTGGATGAGAAAAAACTGACCGAGATCTGTTGGTGGCTGAGGTCATGTTGGCCATAAAACTGAGTAAAATGAAGAATGAAATTCATCTTCATTGACTCTGGGTATTCTGCTAAAGCTAGTGGCGTTGCATTACGAGCAATCAATGTCATTTACCATCGTCTGGGAAACGGCTTATCCTTCTGGTTAGTAAAAACCAACAAACCGTTAACAGTCCGATTGAGACGATACGACCCTTCTGAAATTCATACCCTAGACGGTAGAGTACATAGTATAAGTGAATATAGTACGTCATTTGGGACACAACTATACAGTTTTAGAGCAAAGCAAAAAAATGTCCTGAATGGGAACTATAAGCAAGTATGGAGTAAGTTGCAAGAAATTCTGCACACCATATGACTGGTCCATGAAATTTACAAGAAGTAATCATTTGGATTTTTATTTTTTACTTTGCCGCATCATAACTCCTTCGCATACAGCAAAAGAGAATCTCAGTTCAAACGTCATTCGTCACGGGTTCAAAGTCGGAAACATAAGCAGGAAATTCGCGAGTCGCTTGCTAGTCTTAACGCATGGCTGTACTCCTGAGGCGACTTATAGTCCAGAAAATACGGTACCACTCCATGTTACACAGAAGGACAGACAGTATGTAATTTCAAAAATACTGGAAAGCAAGAGATCATACAACGACACAGGCAGCAGATTACACTAGAGATTTGTACCAGTTAGCATTTATCATTACATCACTGCGTGCCATAAAAAAAAGTGATTGCATTGGTATTCTATTTCACAGGCTAGAAGGTTA
>CM022771.1:8539072-8619072 GCA_012411365.1 Ameiurus melas | reverse complement strand
GTACAGCACTGTGGTCAACATGTGCAGTTTGTAATCGACTCTAGCAATATGTGGACGTTTCAGACCCACGGCTGAACCCCTGAGAGCAGCATGGAGCCAAACTTTCCTCTGATTTAGGAGCAGTTATATCCGAACGTTAACCCGCATTACCGGAACCACAAAACTGGTTTTAGATGAGCAGCACAGGGGGCGCCTTCTACACATGCTGGCACTTCCTGTTGAGGCCCTGTTGAGTGTTTCCTCCCGTACACGACCAACAGCTGCTCCTCATAAAGCAGAACAGTCAACGCGTGATGTATTGCAAGTCGGGTTCTCTCACGTAAAAGCTTCACGAAACCCCTGCACAATATCAAACACTTTGAGGTGAGCAACGCAGCGGAGCTCCTAAGCACTGTGGGCTTTTAAATTTAAAGCACTGTGGCCTATTAGTTCATTAAACATTCAGTGAAAGTTTTCTTATTTCACCATATTTCTGGAAAAAATGACCACACTTCGGTATTGGTCACAATTTTCAGTGGAAGTTTTCGCATTCAAGATTCAACAGCACTGAATTATGGGATTGCCTTCAACTGTGAGACTACCGCTCATTTAACTAACAAACGAATCGAGGAACAAATTCTACAAATTCCAGTTAATGAATTAGTCTGGTTAATAAATTGTTAAAGAATAGCCAAGACACCCCCCACCCCCCCACACCGCCTAATAAACAACTGAGCTAAGCATCTCTGCCACTGAAGAAAAAAGAAAAACAAACAAACAAAAAAAAAAAAACAAAAAAAACATTTTCATGGATTTGTTAATCGGAAAAATTAACTAAGGAAGAAACCCCAATAAGGAACAGAGCTTATAATTACCGTGGCAAACGTAATTAATTCATTAATCTGTTGGCGAAAGCTGACTTGCATAACAATAAAGTCCTGCGATGGATGTAATTACAGACTTTTACTGGGCGTGCAGCTCGTTTGATTGACAAGCTGTTCAATGCTACTAAAGTGTAAATATACATATTTTATCAAACACAGATGTATGCAGTCAATCATGCTGTCTGAAACACACAAAAACGTGATCAAAAACGAAAACTCAAGAGGCGAGGGAGAAGAAAAAGGCCGAGGCGACCGAGTACGAGCATATAATTCATCTCCTAAGTGAAGGAAATGAGCTGTAAAGCACTGAAAAGATCAAAATTGTGACTAGTCCTGAAATCAGTAATCAAATTAATGATGCTATTTGTGTTTTGTTTTTTGTGTTAAGAGAGGAAACAGGCATTCTCCGTCTTCCTGAATCTGTAGCGCACGCTGAAAACCCACATCCGATTATTACTCGGTGCTTTAATCAAGCTTTATTAAAGTGTCAAAAAGAGCCGAGCCGCAACGTTGAAAAGTGTCTATTCCATAAGCAGCGTTTACACCCAAACAGCTCAGCTGAACACTTTCCACAGCTGAGCTGCACATTAAACACCAGATCACTCATCCAGTCACACTATGACAGTTCAGCTTTTTTAACTCATTAGTTAGATGCGTGTGTATTAAAGCTGTCAGAATGTATTTCGCTGTTTAAACACTACTTGAATTATCATTTTTATGCATTTGGAGGAAGAGGAGGAAGGGCGGTTGGTGTGGAAACGCACACTGGTACGTCTAAGCCATGTCTGCATGTATACGCAGAGTTCAAAACGTGTATTTTGCTCTGGTTGTTTTGTTCTCCCATCCACGTGAAAACAAAATATAAATGGCGGAGCAATAAGAGGAATTCAGAAGAGATCCCTTTTTCACTGCTCGAAAAGTACATTTTGGAAAACACTGATGCCACGGTGCCAACCTGAGCATGCCTGCTGAGCTGAGCTATTTCCTATTTGACGACGTGCACCCTCGTGCAGAGATGCCAGAACGTGATGTGCTGTACACTGCTCCTGAATCCAGCGCTCCGGCTCTACGAGTCGTATTGCAAACTGAGATTTTGGATAAGGCCCGGGTGAACTGTTTGTATTCAAGTGTAACCTTAAGCAGTGATTCCATCTTACCCTCAGTCAGTCCATACATATGAACGCTTGCGTGTGTCATGTTATGTTTTAGAACTTTTGGCCACGTTAGTGCTTTTCCGCATTTCGCCTGCTCTACTGCTGAATATTTCCCCAGTTTTCTCCGCAGTTTGGTCATTTGATAATTCTCTCTCTTACGACAGCACAGTTACCATGGCTATGGTGTTATTGGGATTTGAACCTTGATTGCCCAGCGATAGAACACTTTTCTGTTGTACCACTCAGGAGCGCTCTTATCATTAATCTTGACGTGTTTGACAGAACAGTTTATGACATACTATAACTGGGCTGGTGTACCAACATGAGTGTTTTCAATTCATTTCTGTCTGGATGAATTTCTGTGTGGACAGGAGCCCGATCTCATTTTCTACTTTTAATCACATATTGCAAGTCGACTGGGACAAACCTTTCCTAAATGTGCTCAAATACCACATATTGAATCATATCATATTTCTATATTCTAAAAACCTACAGCGGATTTTCCATAGATTTGGGCAGAAACACGTCATCACATTCCAGTCAGTACGCGAGTACAGCTCATTTTACCAACTGTGAAACGTCACTGTGAAAGACCTTTGCAATACAATGCAATTTCACCAATTTAAGATAGCCAAACCCCAACAATCACAGAAAGACTCTGTGAAATCCTGATATAGAAAAGGTGCACCAAAAAAATGCAAATCACAGATTTTAACAAGTTTAATGTACGGATTCATTTTCCGATTAAATATTGTTTACAAAACTCTTTAAAAAACCTAATTATTAATCCTTAAAGGTACTTGTTATTTATTTCCAATATACCATAGCGGAATCACTTTTTTTGTGGCTGAATATCAAATGATTATATTGTGCATATATTGCACTTATATATATTGAATCTGCTTACAATGCGTTTGACTGGCGATTCAAATGCAACTTTAAGGATTTTGATAACTCTAATGGTTATGAACTGTAGGTTACTGTAGGTCTTGTGTTTCTACATTGCACAAATAAAGAAGGTTGCAAAAGATTTTTACAACCACAGCACAGAATTGTGTGCTAAACATTTTTGCAAGAATGTGTGTCATGGTGTTTTAATGTAGTCACAAGCATTTATCATTTTATTCCTTTCATCGGTTGAAAAAAAAAAAAGGAAACCTTTTTGTATATATAAAAAAAAAAAAAAATTATATATTATATTATATAATATATATATATATATATATATATATATATATATATATATATATATATATATACACACACACACACACACACACATATATAAATAAATAAATTAATTAATATAATAAAATACACACACACACACACTCATTTTGTTATATTAATGAATTCAGCATTATACTCAGTGATGCTTTAGGTTTTGTACCGCCCTTTAATTCCTCTGACACTAAAAAGTGTTCTGGGGCGTGTAATCATATGAAACATTTACGGTAGGATAATCAAATGACCGGATACTGCGGGTTAAAACACAGATGTAATAGACTATTTAGTGAGAAGAAATGCTACAATATGGTTTCAAATCTTAGACTGTATCTATATGTCTAGATCATTTTATATTACTGTGATGTAATCATTTGCAAATCTTTTGAAAAAAATAAATAAATCTTGTAGCAGATTTCAAGGGACATTATCTCTTGAATAATATCTAAAAAAAAGTATAGCATAATCAGACAGTATATTCATGCTTATGATGGTATCATACAGTGTGTGTGTGTGTGTGTGTGTGTGTGTGTGTGTGTGTGTGTGTACACTCACCATCTGCCTGTGATCCCTGCTGCAGTAGAAACTGCTGGCCTTCATTCCACTGTCTCTCCAGCAGCTGTTCAATGCTGGTGGCCACTGGTGGAAGCGTGTCAGAGCCCAATCCTGGCACCACAGGAACTGATGGGTCATACCGTATGTGCAGTCCGCTTAACGGAGACCTGAACACGTCAGAAGACACCTCTCAGAAGACTGATGCACATAGTATTAACTTGATTTGAGTAATAAATATTAACATGCAAAGAACATTAGGGTTCCATAAAAAGGTGCTCCAGAACGCATAAAAATGTTATCCAGGAGTTTATTTATATAATAAAAATATAGCTTGAAAGACCCCAATTTGAGCAGACTGACCAATCAAGGTTAGGATCAGTCCTTAGAGACAAACCAAAGCATACAGCTCTAATGAAAAGGCGAGAAAGAAAGAAGGAGTTAGAGTGTGTGTCTGTGTGTGTGTGTGAGAGAGAGAGAGAGAGAGAGAGAGAGAGAGGTTTTGGCTGCGCCTCTGATGCCGTAAATCTCAACGCACTCTTGTTTGGACAGACAGCCGTCTCTGTTGTTATGAATGCGCCGCTCCATCAGGGGCTTCCCCAAGCACGTGAATGCATCTCTGGGGTAATTAGAAAAAACAGACGGACGCCGCATGCTCATAAATCTCCACTAAGAGCAGGCGCGGTGCCAACGAGCCGTAATAGCCTGCTACGGCACGGATCACGGGAACAACATGGCGAGATGTTCACAGTTCAAGCGCTGACCGGCTACCGATGCATTCCTGCCATTTAAACTGGACTAAATATGACTGGCGTGCACGTGTGACACATGGGACTTGCTGACATTTCACACGTTTTACACACATTTCGGGAGTAAACGTTAATCCACTCACATATCTGCATGGAGCTTGATAAGGAAGCGCGAGTGAAACAGTAAATGTTTATTTCATTATCATTTGAAATACATTACAGAATACCTAGCTGGTCCGCTGCAATTTTTATTGAACGTCTACGAGAATAATCAACAAGGAAAAAGGTTGCGTGTGTTGGAACACTACTTGTTAGTGTGACTAAATTTGAACTGCGTCTGATAATACGCACATATTCGTGGGTATGGGGTTGTGATTTATTGTGGTATTGCCATTAAAAGGTCATACTGCTGAGCCCTAATGGACTTCTTTATTCTTCTTGCATCTTTTTTGACAACTAAAAAAAATCCACATTACAGCATGCAAAAAAACTGTCTACTACAATTATACTGCTTTTTGACAACATTCCCTTCCGTATAAATATAACACATTTAGTCTTGTGTAATTTTACGAAAATATATATATTTTTTATTTTTGAATAATACGTGGAAGCTTTAAGATTTTTATATCTTAGCGCATTTGTATATATCGCTGGATTCTGAGATAAAGCCAATATTAATATGATTAACACGGACATAACATGGTGTGCATTACTCCAATGAACCCAGGTCAAGCTGTCAAACCAGGACCTGAAATGAAGCCACTAATGTAGTTCACCTACCTGAGGAGAGCGTGTATTCAACCGCATTTACAGCTAAACTTCTTGCTTAAATAACTTCCTTCTGTATAAATCCAGCTGAATAAGCTTCACTGTCAAGGCTGCGTTTTGGTAAAACGGATCGAAATGTTTTGCTGCACCAAGAGACGCTCTCGTGTCATCTATTGCAGTCTGCAGCAGGATGCTGATAGAGGAAACAGCTGAGCGGTGAACGACAGAGTGAGAGAGAGAGAGAGAGAGAGCTTGCAGTCACCCTCCAGCTCTGGAATGTAAATAGAGCTTACCGTGGGGAAAGGTTCGCCTTTGGTGGGGTTCCTCGCCTGGAGAAGCCGAGCGCCCCATCCCCCAGCTCCTGATCTGAAAGATAAACAGAGTGCAGTCGATAAGGAGACAGAGCTTGAGAAAGGAGGGAACGGAAGAAGAAGGTCCTCCGCTGGCCCGGCGGCCATCGCAACTCCCTCACGCAAATCCATCTTCAGCTCGAGTGTTGACTCTGGCAGCTCAGGCTGCGCACTGAGTGTCACTGAGACGCCTACATTACTCCCTCCCCCATTTTCTCTCTCTCTCTCTCTCTCTCCTCCCCCAACTCTCCCCCTCTTCGTCGCGCCCCCGTGCTCTCTGTCTTTTTCCCCCACAGCCCTGCAGGCCCCATGCCAGACCCTGCTTTTCATTTTCACCAGTGAAAGTAATGAATCACACATGTGCTGAAGTCAGACACAACCCCTCCCCCCAGTTCTCTCGTGCATCTCCCCATCCCCCGCCAGTCAACGCCAGCCAATCGCAGCCCCCTCCACGGTTCTCTTCTTCCTTTTTCAGCTTTAACACTTTCCAGGCCAGCAGCGCCTAAAGCACTGAAGCCGGGTGCCCCTTCGTCCTCGACGCTGAAGGGGGGTGGGGCGTGGGTGTGTGTGTGTGTGTGCAGGAAGAGTCCTCTTTCCTCTCGTCAGGAGGAACGCTGCGCTGTGTCAGGAAACGCGTTACTCAATGCTGCGTCGGAGCCTTTCAACACAATTAGAAAGGAGCCCTCGAACAGTCTGTGCTGACAGAAAACCAGGGTCAGACCACGAGTAGCATTAACCCTGTTGTTCTGTTCGTGCTAAAAACGACTCACTGTAAATTATGTATCTGGAAACTTTCCATTTTTTACACGTTATCCACGTTTTTTTAGAAAGTGTATGGTGAGCCTGTAAGTGCAAAACGCAGGAATTCCTTCTAAACGAACCGTGTTAACTCCTCACAATCACAACACAAGTTAACACGACATTAAAACATTAACGGACTCCAAACGTGCCGTTCTTTTATCCTCGAACGTGAGTCGCATGTCGATATTTGCTGTTTACAGGTTTTGGATTGGTGATGTGTTTTGCACTGTATCGAACAGGAAAGCGTGACTCGGTGCTGAACATATGACAGGCGAGCGTTATCATCGTTTAATAGAGGAGCCAATCAGATCCCGATATGCAAACAACTACAACGCGACACTGTTTACCAAAAGAGAACAGCGTACACAGCGTCAGGGGCCTTTTTAAATTTGCATATAAATAGAATCTGGAGGTCTTGAGTCTCTTTTTTTTTCTTTTTTGGTTTAGTGACTATGTGGAAACACCATGTCAAGCAATTTATCATTCAACATAAGAAAAAAACTTAAGAGTTTTTAAATGAAATATCTGAGTAACAATTCATATGCTTTTCTCGCTAATGCATTAGAGTATGTGTGTGTGTTTGGGGGGGGTGTTAAAGAACAATATTCGGTGGAGCTTGAAATTTTTCCATATTACCGCAGATTTGGGCCAAGACGCATTACATGACGTCATCACAACGCGCATTCAGCCAAAGCGTTCTACGATTCACACGCATCGAACGAATACAGCTAAAAGGTCTCATTTCAACACTGTGAAAGAGCGTGCAAAACAATTTCACGCAATTGCAATTTCGCCAATCCGAGTAGTCTTCCCCGCAAAATAAATAAATAAATAAATAAAACTTCTGCAAGTTGCATCACGAATATTGAAGGGGGGATGGGGGGAAGCCACAGCAACAATCGGGCATATCTGGCTGCAATAATCGGCAACAAAACCCCAACACAACCCCTCAAAATCCTGTTCAGTGGTGGAAACCACAACCCACCGCGATCAAAGGGCTTATATTTATTACTGAGTGCTTACGGTTATGACTGGTCACTCGAATCGAATGGATTTCATCCAAACCTCAATAACTCAAAAACAACTAGGTCTATAATATAACGTCGACATGGATGTAGTGTGTTTGTTGGTGCAGAGGTGAGGAAACGGAAAGTTCTACAGCATTAATAAATAAATAGATCACGTTTTTTTTTTTTTGGCCACACGTTTAAACAACGTTCTTGAAATTTGTTCTGAGGGGATCAGTCGAGTTTATATTCTAGTTAAAAGACCAAGAAATTGAATTTCTATTAAACATGTGATGTGATTAGCCTCATAGTAAAGGTAACACGTTTCAAATGTGAAGAAATAAGTAAAATGATTATTATTAAGAAAATATTATTATTATTATTTAAAAAGGACCGCTGCTTGTAATTCTGAACCAGGACTTTCTGGGCTCTTTTTCCTTAAGTATTGTTTACACGGAGATGAAGATGACCGCATAACTACGTGATGACCGTAAAATATATTTTTTCATCTCACTGTATTTATTGGTTTTTACCATTTTCTGTTTGTTCCTATATAGTTACGCTTTATTCGCTGTCATGTGCTTCATTTAGCTGCTCCAACAAATCGATGTCGCTTATGGAAACATTCCAGTCTGATCAGGAAATCTATCTATATGGAAACACGGTGACTGATTTCTACAGACTAGCAGATCAGGCTTTCAGTGCTGCTTTTCTTTACCTCTCCCTCTCCTATTCTTAGCTCAACGACCTCCTGACCCCCCCTTAAGAACGAGGCCATGACTGATCCATTATTTCTCAAAGGCCACATGCCCACCCTCTCCCCCTTCAGCTGGTCCCCATTTTCAGCATGGCCTGTGGATTGTGGGATTGGTGAGGTGAGGGATATCCCCACTGTGTCATTTCCACAGTCACTGGCCAGATTAATGAAATGTCTGAGTGCTAGCATGCTTCATTTAACAGGTATGTGCACTCTCCACTCGTCTCCCTCTTTCTACTCGCCTGTCCAGGGGAGTTTCATTCGCTCTACCTCTCTGCTGAGCCCACATTCCACAGGAACAGAGGAGCGAGGAGACCGCAGAGGAGAGATCTGAGACATGACCTTTGTGATAGCAGGAGGTTAACAGAAGCTGAAACTGGATGGTGTGTGTGTGTGTGTGTGTCTCCTCACCTGCTGGAGAATTCTCTGACTGCGCGATGAGGGCGGCCATGGCAGAGTTGGGATTTAGCCGGTTGCCAAACATATGGGACGGCGCCGGGTTAAAGGTTCCCGATAATGAGTTCGACTGCAGCTGGAAAGAAAAAAAAAAAAAAAGAAAAAAAAATATCACAATTTATTCAAAGAGCTGCAGTCAAAGAAGCAGAATGTAAATTGTGTGAGCGTGTGGGGGAGTTAATAAAGCACCACGCCAGCTGTATTCCCTGCAAAGCCAGACGACAGCAGCCTCACACATCATGTGCTTCTAACACTAATTATTTAATCCAATTAAACCATTTCCCTAATAAGGGCTTGGGGGGGTGCTTTCAAATGCCTGACAAAATGGCAGTGCTAACTACAAGGCTTGTGATTTCTATCACAATATGTGTGCAGAAATAGAGCGTTTCTTTTCAGCCAAATGGCATTTGGAGAAAAAAAAACAACAAAAAAAACATTCTGTCCCCCTGCCCCGTCCCCGAAATTTTTTTTTAATAAAAACCCAACAACAAAAAAACCTGGCCAGTCCACGGCATGTTGTTCGAACATTATGAGCGCTTCAGGGTGTTTTCCATCTTCACTTCATCTACACGTTCCTGGCAGACTGTGAAACATTCTTTTCCTGTTAGAGACGTTCTCTCTCTCTGTCCAGGCCTTCAGCCAAACACGAGGAGAAAAGTCTAGCAGATTATGAATGAAACTCGGCGGCATCAAAATTTGTTGCGTAATCTGCTTAAAAAAAAAAAAAAAAAAAAATTAGCTGTGTCATAACGGCGCGTTTATTTCGCTGGCTGGGATGTCTCTATGGGCTTTACACTTAACCTCTGTCGAGCTCACGATGTTTTATGATGCAGGGATCTTTTCGGTTCTGCCCGGATCGCTGCCAGCTTTGGAAATTCTGGCTCAATGACTCAATTTCTCCAAGAATCATAAATATAAATATCATATAGATCAAAGCTCACAGTAGCAATATCCAACACACATAACTGTGGATAGTCTAAAATACCAATTACTCTGTATTAGATTTAGGCAGTTCACAAGTTCCTTGTGTTTTTTGGCAAAATTCTTACAAAAAAAATAAAAGAAAAATAAAAATAAGTTCCAGTTATAAGGAGTCTTCTAAAAGTCATTTCTTCACAATTTTTAAGAATCATCATATCTCTTGGTACAGACTAGGGAGACCTGATAGAAACATCCGCACGAGTTAATGAACAGCTATTAACAGCTGCAGGAGAAAGAACCCGTTTTAATACGGACACTCAGGGATCAATTTCCCACTACAATCGAAATGTCCTCCTGTCTGTGGCAGCATGAGTCGTAATGCGCGACACATATTTAGAAATAGTCAACACGGCGAAAAAGATTTACTGAATATCAGCTCCACATTTCAGGTTGGAGCCCAACTGCAGCGTTCGCCTTACGGTCGAGAGATAGCGAGGTCGACTCCTGATGATGCCGCAGCCAATGTTTTCTTACTGACATAAATAATTGTCGAGGTGATTTTAGTATTTGAATATCTGTGCACATCCCTAAAAAAAAAAAAAAAACACATGATAACCTATCCAGAATTAGATGCACTCCTTGCGAGTTAAAACACTGCTGAGCAGAGGTACAGGAAAAATTATAATAATCCTTTAAAATCTTTTATACCGTGGTCTGTCTGAATACACGATTCTGATTGGCTGGAAGGTGTGCGTTCAAACCGTGTAATGCACAGGAATTTCCAGTTGAGTTTAATCACTGTTCTAAATGAATACGTTGTCTGTAAACAATTGTAACCATAGTAACATACAGGCCCTGTTTACACTAGTGCGTTTTCTCGTTTTAAAATTAAAACAATCCTCGTCTACACATCATGACCGAAAATGCATGTTCCATGACCGTTCACACACACACTGGGCAAGTGTAAACAGGAAGTTGGTTGCAAGTCCAAACCGGCATTCCATGTAGGGCATACGGCGCTTGAAATGAGATTTGTTGCCGATTGCTCTAATCATAGCTCGCCTGTTGCGCATGTAGGCAGCTGCAGTTTTATAAAATACAGAATTGAACTGCACAATGGCTGCTAAGAATGACGACAGTGTCACCAAAGCTTGTGGTTCAGTCTCCGTGTTGTTGTGTATACGATCAAGGTAGTGTAATGGTCATATGGTAGGGGCTCGACGAATCAGGGAAGGATACGCAATGATCCAGAAGACTCAATCAGGGGGCTAATGTGGGCGGAGCCACGCCTTTGTTTACAAAAGTCCTCGTTTTGGAGGACTGTTTACACTGAAACGTGAGCCCGGAGTTTTCAAACAAAAACGGGGTCTTCTGCGTTTCAGAAAGAAACACCCTAGTAGTTTCGATGACAGGCGTAACCTTACCAACAGTTATGCAATTTAAAAACAAAAACGTACTAGTGTAAACAGGGCCTCAGTTACAGTTTCATGGAGTATTTAAACCCACAGCTTCATTAATAGTAGAGACGCGGCACAGACGCAAGTAATTCACACATGCACAGGTAATTTTGCTCTCGATTAATGATTTAGTATCATTCATTTAAATAAATGTAATATCGCATTGCACTATTTTGTCTCTGTGTATGATTTAGAGTGGGCAGGATTCTAGCGCTAAAGACCCATATATACACACAACAACTAACAAAAATTAACCTTTTATTTCTCCATCCTTTCAGTCAAATTTTGCACTGCAAACATCAATGCCGGCTTTAACTTGTAAATGCTGGCAGGTGACGTGGTATAAGCGGGATAATCCATGGCTAGGTGTGTGTTAAACGATTTTGATGCACGACATAGAGGCAAAGAACCACCTGAGGCGAAGCGGAGGCATGCACACCTAGCCGTGGATTTTCCCTTACACACATTTTCCCTTGTATGCAGTATAATAACGATGCACTTCATTATATTAAAAAATACAAAAAACATTTTCTTTAACATGATTTAATATTAATAGAACACAAAGATTTGAAAATGTGAACTTGTGTGAAACCATCCTCTGGGCTCTGTCACCTAAACTGAGCTTGACCTTTAACCTTTCACCTAACCACCTGCCACAAATACTCTGCCCGAGGGAAGATATTCAAAATATTTGTGAAAGCTGACACATAAATTGTCAAGGACAGCTTGACCTGTGCTCTCCTTCCTTCTCTCTCTTTCTCTCTCTCTCTCTCTCTCTCACACACACAGACACACACCTCTATGCGCTTGTGTTATAAACATTAACATTTTTAAAAATTCATACTACCCCATCAAAGAATACTGGTTACAGTGGTGTTGGAGGCGGGACCTAAAGTCAGTTCATTACAGTGAATTTGGGGGTGGGAGCTGTGGACCGATTCATTACGGCAACGTTTTTGACGGGAAGAGCAATCTGACTGGCATTCTTTGGGAAGGATCCACTGTCCAATTAGTTCCAGTGAAACTGGGGCTGGGAACTGCGGTCTGATTGATTACATGGGTTCCGATCAGGTCAGAGTTAATGAGTGGACGCTTTATTCTAGGCCAGCGCTCTAGCCATCGCTCACTATGGCTTGGAGACGTGTAGTGACACAGAAACCCTGACAGAACCTGCATTCATATCACTCTATATTTAACTGCTTGTATTTATATACGTGTGTCAAGTGATAATGAAGACAATTGTATTTATATACATGCTGTGTCAAGCAAGAGCATAAGGAACACATTTAAAAGCCTAAATGTTATCTAAGACTTGCTATTGTTCTGTCAAGGGCACAAACACAGTAAGTTGCCACTACAGGATATATATACAGTTTTTAAATTTATACACACACACACATATATATATATATATATATCCATCTATCAATCTATCATAAACACACACACACACTCCTTACTGGTCAAAAGTTTGGAGACTAAAATGTTTCCTATGATCTTAAAAACCTTTTGACTTGAAGGTGTAAGTTTACATGTTTGAAATCAATGTAAAAGAAAAATATAATCATGACAACATATTCATTTCTTTCATTAGAAATTTAACATTTTTTTACCAAAAATATTTTAGTAAATGGATGACTATGATCGAAATATTCCGAAAAGCAGCCATTAAGTCTCCAGTGTAGGTGTGAACTCCTCTATAACTGTTTAAAAAGCATTTCGGGGAGATTTCTCAAGAAATATGTTGAGAAAATGCCAAGAATACATTTCTGGAAATTCTACGCAAAAAAGGTGTTATTATTCTAAAATGTGGAGGGTAATAATAAAAATAAACAATGAGTGTGTCTAAACTTTTGATCGGTAGTGTACATACGTACGTGTGTATATATATATATATATATATATTTTATATATATATATATATATATATATATATATATATATATATATATATATATATATATATATATATATATATATATATATTTTAGAGAGAGAGAGAGAGAGATAGATAGATATATATATATATATATATATATATATATATATATATATATATATATATAGATATATATATACACACACACACACACACACACAGTGTATTTCTATATACACACAAATAAAATATCAATATAGTGATGTATTGTCACGATTCACTAATCTGAGATATTGTGCATACTGTGATATCTTCTGAACTAATTGTTTTGTTTATTTTAGAATTACCAACTCACAGGAAGCTGAAATATGATGCGACTTTAATGGGAAAATTTAGAACTTGGTCTTTTAAATTGAACATAATCATGAAAAATAAAAATAAGTTTGGCAGATTTTTTTTCTCCTTGGCAAATTTTTCAAAATAAATTATTGCAAATAATTAAATTGAAATAAAATTTTTGCAGACGTTAAATACGTGTAAATAGGACATGAGTGTATTGCTGGTAGTTTGTAAGCAATTTTGTGATGTGTCATGCATCGTAGAAACCCCGTAGAGAATATTTCTTTCATATCGCTTACATCTAATTTATAGGGAATTTTAATGCAAGCTCATTTTCCCTCCTAAAAACCAAAATGCAAATCCCTAAAATCCGCTTGGAGTGGGGGTTTATTTTCAGACCTCTCTACATTTAACGTTTAACCATTAACCTCGTCCTTTAAACGCTAGAAACAACATCAGCGAAGCTTTGCGTTTATTTTCCCACGTCAGCCATCTTGTCAGGATTTCCCATCGTCTCGCACACATTTTTCTGCCATTCTTTTGACAAAGAGAGGGCTATCCGGTGTGCTTCTTTCAGAGAGGCGAGAGACAGAGGGAGTGAAGCAGTGTGTGAACACTATCCCTCGTTCTCTGTCCGCTCTGTCAGCTCCCATCACATCACTGCGCTGCGCTCAATGCCTTAGCGTTTCCAGCTCCATTTTCATTTCTGGGTGGTTGATGGTGTTCACACGGGGGTCGAAGGTTGGACCTACACTCCTTTAACCACTAAACAGCCCTCATTTTGTTCAGTTCACACCCACACAGGAGGACAACAGAGAGAGTGCGGTAAAAAAATATGAAGACAGGGCTTTGAGAGCAGAGAGGAGAGTTGTATATACAGCTGTGTATGTCTTTTTTTTTTTTTTGCTTTTACATATAAAACTTCTATACTCGTGCCAAGGCTTCTTTAAAATGGCTGAGAAACGCTTAAGACTACAAAATTAGCACAACAGTAAACAAAATAGAAAACTAAATTTGACACAAAAACAGGGAAAATTGACAGTACAGCAATATCACGCACACACACAAAACTAATTCAACACCACAAAACTGAGGAACTTTTACTGCTGAAGAAAAAAAGAAATGTTTTAATGTGACTTGTTGACTAATGGCAACACATTCAGCCTTGGGGTTGAGGTGAGGAGGTTTTTTTTTCAATTTGATTTTGGTCTCATTTTGATTGAAATAAAATTCCTTTGTTTTCCTACACTGTGCATTGTGTGGAATCAGGAAGCAATGTGCTTTCGCCAAATGAATTTGAGCAAATAATGTTTGTTCACTTTCCACAGGTTTGGTTTAAAAAACAAAACAAAAACAAGATGGTGTTTAACAACAGCAGTGCGATTCAACGAGCTTCAGCAGGTTTTAAACTCCACAGCACGCCTCATTTAAACACGCTGAACAAAAACGAAGACCAAGAAGGACTGCTTGTCCTTGTTTCTGTTGAGGGCTCAAGCGCAATCGGGTGTAGATTTCTCATTTCTGCATTGTCGGATTTTCTTTCTTGTTTATTTTTTATAGTGTTGTGTAGTGCAAACCTATTGTCGGTCCGTAGTCCTATTTCTGTGACATTTATAACTGAATTGAACGGGTCAGATTTTTTACAGAACTCGAATGCTGCCAAGGGGCTTTTAACAAAATAACCAACATTGTTGAAAATAATCAGAAAATACATTTTATACTTTCATATTACCTATTTTATACTGTATATACACCGATCGGCCAGAACATTAAAACCACCCTCCTTGTGCCACCAAAATAGCTTTGACGTGTCGAGACATGGACTCCATAAGACCTCTGAAGGTGTGCTGCGGTATCTGGCACAAAGATGTTAGCAGCAGATCCTTTAAGTCCTGTAAGTTGTGAGGTGGGGCCTCCATGGATCAGACGTGTTTGTCCAGTACATCAACACAGATTCTCGATCAGATTGAGATCTGGGGAATTTGGAAACCGAGTCAACACCCTGAGATCTCGGTCAAGTTCCTCAAACCATTCCTAATCAATTTTTGCAGTATGTCAGGACGCATTATCCTGCTGAAAGACGCCACTGCCATTAGGGAATACTATTGGCATGAAGGAGTGTACTTGGTCTGCAACAACTGCCTCCACTGGCATGCCTTCTTCCAATAGATACCATCTCTTCCCAAGGTGAGCGACGAGCACACACCCGGCCGTCCACATGATGTTTAAAAAAAAAAAAAAAAAGAAGAAGAAGAAAAAAAAAAAAATAGGGCGATTCAACGTGACCAGGCCAATGTCTTCCATTGCTCAATGGTCCAGTTCTGATGCTCACGTAGGTGCTTTCGGTGGTGGACAGGGGTCAGCAGGGGCACTCTGTCTGGTCTGCAGCTACGCAGCCCCATATGATTCTATGTGTTCTGACACCTTTCTATCATAGCCAGCATGAACTTTTCGAGCAATTTGTCGCTCAGATCCTAACACTTGCCCATTCTTCCTGTTTACAAAACATCAACTTTGAGAACTGACAATTCACCGATATTGCTCAGCCTTGACAGGTGCCACTGTAACAAGATAATCAATTTTATTCACTTCACCTGTGAGTAGTTTTAATCTTATGGCTGATTGGCATGTCTATGCGTGTATACACACACACATACATCTCTAACACACACATATGTACATACACACGAAAAAATTAAAATAAATTTTATATATATATATATATACACACACACACACACACATACCCACACGTGTGTGTTTATTTTAGAGATGCACCGACGTATCAGCCAATAAAGACAATTTTTCATACTGTGGGCCATCAGCCAATAATTAAAAAAAATAAATAAAATTATATATATATATATATACACACACACACACACATACACACACACACACATTAAACTGGTTCATAATTAAATTTAATACACCTCTGTGGTTTGCACAAGATAATTGGTCTCTGTGCAGTTTTTAAAAGGCTCTTATCTCTGGAAAATTGTTATAACTTCTGGCACGACACTAAGGTAAGTGTAATTTTACATAATTGAGTAATCTCAATTGGTGGTCAAGGTGGAAGAGAGATAAAAGTCCAGCACAATTAGCATTATTATTACTGCTCCTTAAATCAGTAGACATTTTATTACATGCCTGGCTTTGAGCAATATTGATTCTTGTTTCTTTAACAGGCACTAGCACATGCAGCAGTAATTACTTACACAAAGTTTAACCTGCCGATACTCACATGCGTGGAGGAGGTGCTGGTGAAGGGCGCATGAGTGGGCAGAGACGTGAGGTTTGGCATTGAAGCGCCTGGAATCTCTGAGCTGGAGACGGCGAGACTACCTCCGAGCACAGCGCTGGGCAAAGGGCCTGTTACATCGCTGCTGCTGGGGTACGTCACTGTAACACACACACGCACATTTTAAAAAAAGCGGTTCAAACTCAGTACCCATTTCATTCTTTTGCATCAGTGAGGTTAAATCAGCTCACTCTGGTAGAGATCGCTGAAATAAAACCGATGTGAAGACAACGATGTGTCAAAATGTTAGCGTGCAGAAGTGTCCAGTCCTGTACGCAGTGTTGTGACCACTACGCTCAGCCAAGAAGCTAGAGTAATAAAACTGCTTTCTTACTCAAGAAAAAAAAAAGCCATCATTTTTTTTTCAGCTAAACACAATTTAAGCACAAGCCTTTCGTTTTGTCATTCATGTACGTTTGTAGTGTGAGCGGTGTTTTACAGCAAACTGTGCTCGTACTATATTTAACTCTGTCGAATTTTAGATGTAGCTTAAATGAAGTTGACTTTGGCGCATTAAATGTGACAATACCACAGAGAACTGAATCAAAGATGTGGTTTTTCTATAGTTAATGGATTGAGAATGGCACAGAATGTAGTTGATAAGTTGTAAATGTTATTATAGGGGTATAACGAATCAGTTCTCAGATCACTATTCCCACTCGGACATGGTTACCATGGTGCGCGTGCTGGGATCTCTTCGCCTGGTGCTTTCCCTCCCAACACACCTGATCCAGCTCATCAAGTGCTCGCTGACTACCAGGACCAGGTGTGTCGACAGAAGGAAAATCCAGGAACACAGGTGAGCGCCACGACTGCCGTCGGGGCGTAACAGCACGGCTCTATCCGATCACATCTCGCACTCTGTCCCTCTGATGAACTTTGCGAGGTTAGTCTATCCTGGGCCTCTCGTTACAGCAGATACACAGGACACAAAGCAGATCTGCAGCCTGTCCAGACCCCCACCCACACACACACCCACACACACCGGGTGTCTGTCATTGACCCAGAAAACACTGCTCAGAATCTGATGACTCACTGTGAGCTTTTCAGGCATAGGGACAGTGGGGGTTATTTACATTCATGCGCAGCCCATCACGGTTTGTTGCTGGCTTCGTTTTATTGATACTCTCTCTCCATCTTTCTCTCTCACCCCCCCTACCCCCAAATCTGGAATGATTCCCGCGGATGGCCGAGGCTGACCCCTGCCGCAGCGAGAGGGGCCCCTCAACCCACAAAAGAGTGAATGGCTTGTGGGCAGTGAACATTCACTACAGGAACAAGGGCGCATTGTTAGGCAGAGAGCGAGCACGTGAATGTGTTTACAGCGCCGAGCGACAAAATCCATTCGATATAAAAAAATAAAATTAAAAATAATTAAATAATTAAATATATATATATATATATATATATATATATATATATATATATATATATATATATATATATATATATATATATATTCACAAACACACACACACACACACATACATATATAAACTCTCCCCGACCTCAATATTTTGATTTGGCGTATAAACATAGTCGCATAACTGATCATTTATCATGGTTTTTGGCGTCCTCATACTGTACTGAGAAATATTTACTACAATCCAATCCATAGGTTTTGGTTGGAACTAAAAGTGTTATGAAAGAATTACCTGAAAAATACTATATATTCTATTATATTATATATATAACTTCTGCAAACAGTTATAAAATAACGATACCTCAACATTGCTGAGAAAAAGTCATATTTCATTATAAAATGTTGGACATGGTTCACAATTTACTGGTTTATTTCCACAACAGTACTTATTCATTTATTTACAATGTGTCCCTAAACCAATATTTTATTTAGTAACGAGGTTTTATTAAATCTAGTTTTCTTTTCTCACTCATGAAAATGTTCATATTTGAACACCATATGATTCAATTAAATTGAGTTACAGCAGAAATGATAAATATTTCAGTTTATTTCACTTTTATTTAAATAAAGGAAATTAAAACAACGGAATGAAAAAAAAGAAGAGTTATATTGGTGTTCTTACAGAGTTTTGATGACTACATTATTATTTTAAAAGGTTGGGGGGGTAAATAAAGAATGAGTGTGCCTAAGCTTCTGACCGGTAGTGTATATATTATGACAAAGTAAAAGAAGAGTAACCGTGGAAACCAAATGGAACATAATATATAATAATAGTCTTGACATGTTGGTAAAACACTAAGAAATGTGACTGCGAGACGAATGTCCGTGTCTTCTGTGTAAATGATAAAGATAGAAAAAAAAAAAGAAACGCGGTGACTCACTGAGTCACTCTTGACACACGGTTGCTGTGAGAAAATTTTGCCATCCAAAGTGGTGAACAGCACAAGCCAGAGTTCTTCGTGCGGGAACTGCGGCAGCACTCGAACACAGCATTACAAACGAGTGCAAACTCTGCTCGTACATAAGCGACCTTGTCCTGAATGGAGCACAGAAAGAAGTAGCAACGTTGCGTTTGTGCTGAATAGATCGCAATATAAAAAGATTTGCTCGGAAATGAAAACGCACAGCATTCTCAACTATAAAGCAACACGAGGGGAAAAGACATAATTCCAAGCGCATGAAATCAAATCCAGTTACACTGGGATCTCAAACGGCCTTTCATCACGCTGCAAGCTTTATTCAAAATTTGAAAAATCTAAGAAAAACCTAGATGATGTATTAATGATTAAATCAATCTCAATCTGAGGGGGGGAACCGAACATTTCGACAAAGGTCAATCAAAGGACACTTCCATTACGGCTTACAAGACATGCACGGCAAAAGGAAGCCAGGACACGACTCGCGCTATCTGCTTGGGATCGAACCGAGCAATCAATCATGACTTTAGATCTCTCACAAAGCCTTTTATCAAATCAGAAAAGAGAAGGAAAATTTCAAATTAGATTAACTGGCTTTGTTAAGTCAGGCTTCCATGCCCCCAGTGCAGAAAATCCATGCAGGTTCAGAGAGAGGTTAATGACGAGGGCCAGGGCCTGATAAGGAGCCTCACAACTTGCTTTCAGTCCCCCCCCCACACAACACACACAGGATTTACAATCTTCAGCCCTATCTGGCGAGGAAGTGTCTCTGGGTGATGTCAGTGAAAACATTTCTACACGTTTCCTCCGACAGGTCTGTACACTGATTAAATTACCAAGCCACAAGCAGCTTTTTTTCCCTTACAAACCTGGAAACAGGTCATGTGTCATACATTTGTCAGCATCTATCGTTATTTGATAAAGGAACGGACGGCGACACAACTGCACATCCATTTATTTCTCGAAAAGGAAACTGTGCACGATATTGTCGCATGCGTGAATATAAACGCAGGCCTGTGGGAGGCTGCGATGCCGAGTCCGTGATTCAGGCATCCAAATAAATTAAGCATAAATTAAATAAATAAAATAAAATAAAATAACCCCCCCACCCCACAAACCCCCCACCCCACCCCACACGTCCCCAAAGCAAGAGATCACCGACAAGTCTACACGGACGGTCCGACAACCTCAGACAGGGTCAAAAATAAAAAAAATATATATAAAATTATTTTTTATTTTTTTTTTACCCTCAGCATTGTGCATGTTATTATTGTCATACATCAGAACCGATTGTTGGTGCATGCCTAGCAAAGAGCACGCTATGTCCTACCTCATGTCTGGACCTCTAACCGCCTTCTATATAGGCTGATCGTGTGCCAGAGGCGATGCATTCTAAAATGTGTGCATTTGACTCTAGTGTGCTGGAGCTTTAAACGGTGCACATGCATGGAAGAAAAAAAAAAAAAAAGGAAAGTAATGAACGCAGCAGCCATCAAACTCCTTACATCACACACTGTTTTATAAGCAAAAGTCCCCCTGTGCCCCACCTTCACTCAAACAGCACCCCGTAAAGTCTTCAACCTCAAACCCCAGCGAATGAATGTTTGCCTTTAATAACGGCCCCCGTTGTTCTGCCTGATAAAACCGCCATGTGCCGGGTTGGGAGGCCAAGACAGATGAGGAGCAGCGCTGCATTAGCGCTGGCTAAATATTTACAGTCCAGCCAGAGGGCAGCAACAGGTGAAGGGCTGATGAGGGGGTAGGGTGGGGGTGTGCAGAGAGAGAGAGAGAGAGAGAGAGAGAGAGAGAGCGGGAAGATGAGGGCGGCCCCTAAAGAAAAAAAAAAAAAAAAGAGGGAAGACACTCAGCGCTTAGACTTTCACATTCACATCTGAGAATACATGGTGTGGAGACCAGTTGCCAAGCAACAGCAACAGCGTGCGTGCAAGAGATAGAGAGATAGAGAGATAGATAGATAGATAGATAGATAGATAGAGGGGGGTGTTTGGTGGGTTCTTAAGTGCCTGAGTGAGTGTGTGGCCAAGGTGGACAGGGTGAGAGCCAGCATATTTCCAACATGTGTTTAAAGGGAAAAAAGTGTATAAACAATCATATACACACACACACATACATATATGTATATACAAAACAAAAGAGTGAGAGAGACAAACACAGAAAGAGAGAGAGAGAGAGAGAGAGACACAGGAACACACTCACATATACACGCAAACATGCATACACAGAGACACAAACAGACATGCAGGCACAGAGACACACCCGCAGACTGCACGCACACACAGTGAACACCCAAAAAAGACACACAAGCAGAGACAAACACACACACACACACACACACACACACAGATGTGCAGGCTCTCACAGGAACACACACGTATGTACGTGTAGACACAAGGCCATGCACTGCAAAGCACACACGTGGAGATGAACCTGCAGACGCGCAGTCACACACGAGTGCCGAGTGCTTGGGCCGTCTCTAATGACCGCGTTAAGCAGCTAAGTGAACTTGGCTGAAGTGTACTCGCCAGTCTCGAGCTGAAAGAGCCAAAAAATAACAAGGAACAAATCAGAGCTGAACTAATTGCCTGTTCTGGGGCACTCTGGCATCTCTATGGAGATCGAGCAGCTGAGCTCTCTCGCTCGCTCTCTTTCTCACACACACACACACACACAAACAGAGGCCAACCAGCGGCTCCATCCACTTTACTCCTAATGGCCTCCATCAGAACCCGTATCAAACACTGCACAAACTAAATGCACCAGCTTTCGATAAATACCTGCAGGAACATGCCAGTCTGTCCTGTTCTTCTGCAGTTCACACGGAAGGCCAAACCCGACTGCTGCTTGTTTTGTTTTTTTCAATCAGATTTTTTGACCGGGTGTTTGCGTTGCAAATGACAACGAGAAGCTGATTCGCCTGTTCGCACTGCAGCGTCACCGGGAGTCATAGCAGAACATGGGATCTTAAACATCCGTGCATTTTGCATCACAGGGTCTCGGTGGAGCCTGGAGCCTATCCCAGGGAACTCGGGGCACAAGGCGGGGGACACTCTGGACGGGGTACCAATTAGGGTTGTCAAAAGTACCGGTACTTGGGTACCAAGTCGGTACTAAAAAGAAAGTATTTAACAGTACCAGATTTTCATAAGTACCGGGAGTACCGGGTCAACCCGGTACTGACGGGCTGCCTGACATTTGGTCAGTCAGGAACTTTTCATGGATGCACCGTACAATAAGAGCAGCCAAAGCAGCAGCTCCGCCGGTCTCCATGGCTGCATCCGAAACTGTAGTACATGTATTTCTCCCACATGCTCGTTTTCCATATTCGGTGCTATTACCTCAGAGTGTGTAAAAGACGCACCCCCAACCCTGGACAACCTGAACCATTTGAATATAATGGTTTACATCCTTGAAAACATAGACATACAAATACAAATAATACTCAAGATATATGAGATAATAAGACGCCAAGAATAAAATATTAATCCTGTCAGCACAGTGCCCCCTAAAAATATTTCACTTTTAACACAATGTCATTATAATAACTGGAATTTACACACACACACACGTCATGGATATTTTTCACGCTTACCTGTCGCTGCAGGTGGAGAGCTCACGGTGAGACTCTGTAAACTCCCGTTCCTGAGCAAAGAAGGGGATTTCTGATTGGTCAGGCTACTCGTTCCGGCTCCGCCCACCGTCACATTACTGCTGCTGATGCTAGCGCTGCTATTTCTACCCGCAATGGAGGAAGAGGAAGGTGATAGGGAGGACGAAGTAGGCAAAGTTGTGCCGCTGATCTCCGTCCCCTCTGGAGTTTTGCTCTCCTGAGTGGTGGTAAAGCAGGGCCCGTAGCGGTTCCGCCAGTTCCCTCTCTTCTTCTTTTTCACTCCTTCCTCTCCGGTGGACGAAGACGAAGCTGCAGAGGAAGAGGAGGATGACGAGGAAGGCTGGGTCCTTTTATATCCGGCTGACGCTAGCTCCCCGGCACCAGAGTGCGAGCTTTCGTAATGCTTGGAGGAACTGGAGGCGGAGGCGGGGGCGGAGCCTGAGTTTTGGGGGAGGGGCACGAGAGAGCTAAAGGTGTTTAGGGCCACCATTCCATCAGAGGGTCCACCCTCGGCCCCGCCCTTTACGAGGCGACTGAATGAGGACTGAGTGTACGTGTCGCCGCCCCTCAGGTTCGAATCGGTGAAGCTGATGAAGTCAGAGCTGGCCTGAACCACCGAGCTGCTGGAGGACGTCTTGCTGCTCCCACCGGCCAACATGAGACCTGAGAATGAGCGAGAGTCATTTGATTTGGTATGCGGATGTCGAAAAACAAAAACGTGTAAACAAATTTCAGGTTTTATTTGTCTTGGGTGACCCAGCGAATAAAAACTTCTTCAGATACTCCAAGTTTCCATTCTGCTGTGCACACCACACACACACGTTCAGCCTCACACCAGATTACAGTAGCAGCAGCCAGTCAGACGGCGGTCTTATCTCTCTCTCACACACACACACACACACACACACACACACGTGTACGCGCATGCGCACACACCACTCACTACCCTGGCCTTCCTCCAGCCATGTCATAACACACTCAGTCAACCGTTTCACACACACACGCCATCCTCATGACTCACTGTCTCCGTGTTTCCTTTAGCAGGAGGGAACACAAGACTGCATGTCTCAGTTCAAAACAATTAAATGAAAAGAAAAGAGTTAAAAGTTGACGTTGTAGGTTTGGTGCATTAGCATTAACACAGGGGTGTGACATACATGTGGAATAGGAGAGTCGGTTAGATTACTGTTACACAGCATTTATATCACCTTATAATTATGATCATTATGAGTCCAGGCTTGTAAAACTACCGTCTAGCATATTTACCATCGTAAAACTTCTGAAAAGCTCGAACGTGGTGACGTGCATCCCGCCGTCTAGCATCATTTAAACCAGGTCTGATCTAACACACTCTCCTGCCATTCTCTACTATTAAAAAAAAATAATAATAATAATAATAAATAAAAAGAATTCTCAGAATTGTTAAACTGTGAATTTACATTAGAACGTAACCTGATGTATATCCACTTACACTTTATTAGGAACACCCCTACGTCTATACATTCACGCAATTATCAAAATCAGCCAATCGTTTGGCGGCAGTGTAATGCAGAAAATCGAGCAGATACAGGCCAGCAGCTTTCATGTAACCATCAGAATGGGGGAAAAGTTGATCTCAATGATTTTCAACATCCAGGTAAGTGGCAGTTCTGCAGACGGAAACGCCTTGTTGATGAGAGATATCAGCGGATAAAGGCCAGTCCGGTTTGAGCTCACAGAAAGGATACAGTAACTCAGAAAACCACTCTGTACAATTGTGTTCAGCAGTAAAGCATCTCAGAATGCACATCATGTCGAATCTTGAGGTGGATGGGCTACAACAGTACAGGGCCATGTTGGGTTCGACTTCTGTCAGCCAAGAACAGAAAGCAGACGCTGTAGTGTGCACAGGCTCACCAAAACTGAACAGTTGAAGACTGAAAAAACTTAGCAGAAATTGAGATTCATCAGACTAGGCTGAGGCACACAGCCTTGTGGAGCCAACCTGCCCTGCGTCAACGGTCCAGGCTGGTGGAAGTAGTGTAATGGTGTAGGGAATGTTTTCTTGGTACACTTTGAGCCTGTTAAGACCAATCAATCCTCGTTTGAATGCCACAACATATTTGAGTATTGTTGCTGACCATGTGCATCCCTTCATGGCCCCAATTTATCATCTAATGGCTATGTCCAGCATGATAAAGCACCGTGTCACAAAGCAGAAGTCATCTCAAAGTGGTTTCATGTTCCTGACAATGAGTTCAGTGTTCTTCCTGGTCACCGGATCTGAATCCAGTAGAACGCCTTTGGGATGTGGTAGTATGGGAGATTCGCAGCATGAACGTGAACCTGAAAAATCTGCAGGAATTGTATGACTCCATCATGTCAACATGGACCAAAAACTCAAAGGAATGTTTCCAACATCTTGCGGAATCCATACAACCAACAAGTGATGCAAAGGGAGGCCCTACCACCTACCTAGTATACCAATATAGTGTTCCTAAGAAAGTACTCAGTGAGTGGATATCAAAATTCTATTTCTCAACACAACAAATGAGTTTATATATATTATGTACATAAACGTTTGTGGTGTATACAAATATCAAATGCGGTAAAATGTGTTTGCGGACAGTCTGTAAACACACGGACAGTTCTCATCGCTACAGAATTAACTATACACGATAATCAGTCACTACGTTTACATGACGTGGAGTATTCCTGTTTTAGTCGCATTATCGACGTGCATTACAGACATGTAAACACCTTAATCACACTATTAACGTCGTGTGGGAGTTTTCACTGCATTTTGTGACAGGACAGGTACACACACGGCAGCGCTCAACCGTTTAACGCAAACAAGAGAGCACGGCTGTGTCCGAAACCTCGTACTAATATACTACAGTACATACGAGGAAGTGAAATACGGGTATTTAGGTAAGTACACGGTTTGGGACAAAGCCCACGGGTTCAAGCAGTCGTTTATTTGAAGGTACAGCATGACAAATAATTTACTGCACTTGAAGCTTTCGTAAAATTTAAAATGAAACAGAACTCTATACGGGACCGTGACGATACGTGAAATTCTGGAGGGACGTCGGACAGTGTGGTGTGGGGACGTAATGACGTGTGTGGTTAATCGATCTATGTTCTAGAACATGTAAAACGGGAAGAAGAAAGGAATATTCTAAACGTGACTCATGTAAACACCTTAATCAGAATATTGTCTTATTCAGAATAAGGGTAATAATTAGATTACTGCTGTCCATGTAAACATAGTCAGTGTTGCTTTATTAGCCTCACCTTGCTGAAAGGGGCTTGTCGAGGACGGGACGGTGGACGATGTAGCGATGGTGACGACGGGACCGTGAGATTTGCTCAGGTTTGACTTGCGACCCCGTGACCCTGAGCTGGAGCTCGAGTGGCTGCTCGATTTCTTGCTCTTCCCCTCTGAGCTCTTGCTCTCTCTCTCAGAAGAGCCTCCATCTTTGGAGCTCGCGCTGGAGTGAGATGGCACTTCCTGGAAGTTGGCGTTGGTGAAACGCGCGCCACCGTCATCCATTCGCTTTTGGGACGAGGAAATGGAGGAGACGCTCCCTCCGCTGCTGCTGCTGTAGCTCTGAGAACGTCAACAAACAAAAAAGTAACCAGTTTGGTGAAGAGCTCCTACTGAACCTATACATATATACTGACTAGGCATTAGAAAATACATCATAATTCATCCTCACTGTTATGATCTCACCACACCATTTTTTTTTTAAGTGTTGCTGGATTAGCAGGGGCGGAGCTTAAGTTAGCCAATCACAAACAGGAACGTGTGATATCACTAGCTGCTTTACACTTTTCCAGCTTGATATTGTGCTTAGCATAATCTGATTGATGAAATTAGACTATATAATACGTTCACAGAAATAAAGGTACCAAACTGTACTATATCTAGTCGCTGATGCACCTTTGTACCTTTAGTATGTATCCACCACCTGTGGTGATCGGATATTAAATTAAGCACCTAGCCAAGTTCGGCACCATGTTAGATAACTGTGTAATTATAACCAGTTTCTACAGTCAGTAGCCGGCAGGTCTGTGAAGGAAAATTCAAGCCGAGCTCTATGGCTGGACGCTACTGCAATACTGATATCAGGAGAGAGTTACATCTGGGTACATGTTCTGGGAGTACTGTTGTTCTTGTCAGTAAAAACAATTACTGACAATATTACATCACCATTGTGCCTAATAACAAGTAGATGATTGTGCGTCACGAATATAGCGCCACCTGTTACGTTTGCTTTGAAAATTATATCGATCAATGTTAACAAAAATATCAATAAAACACTTTATATTGATGAAAACATTTTGATGGTAATTTGTCCGTATAAATAAATACTGTGATGTATATCGTGCATCATGTCTTCAAGTAAATTATTCTATTCATGCCATAGAGTACAGGACTGGTATGCTCAGCCCTGTTTAGTCCAGGGTCACTTAAACTTAAAGACAATGTTCTAGCGATGCACCGATGTATCCGCCGATAAGGGCTATTTTTCACACTATCGGCCGATAGTTTAAAAACATCTGAAGATCGGGGCCGATTACATCCGGTCAATCAAAAGAGGGCAGGAAAACACATCGAGTTCATGCTGTGTGTTAAGAAGATGTCTCTTGTGTGGAATGATAACAAAACTGCAGTTTGTAATCTCTAATCTCTGCACCGCTAAAATTTTACACCGGAAGTGAGCAGCAGTGAAGCGGGAGTTTCGGTGGCGAGTCTAATTTCCCCCCACTGCCCGCTCGCCCTCAAGTGCCAGTACACCATTAAAAGATTTAAATTAAGAGGTTCCGCCAGTATATAAAAAAAAAGTATATATTGAACAGAAAAATATATTTGTGGAGTAGTATATTTCATATCCAGTTAATGTTAATGCATATATAAAAAAAATTATATTATATATGACCAGTTTGATGTTAATGATGAAGTAGAAATGCATTGTTTTTTGGTGAGTGAATGTGAGACTAACATGAGGTTTTTAAGAATTCAGACAATGTTAATATGAATTAATAACATTCAATAAGTTAAGAAATCTTACTTTAATCTTCAGAATTGAGTTCATGTGTTGATGTTAATTAGAGTAATGTGTTTTCTGTTTATGAGACCAGTTACTGTGAAACAACTTGCTGAAATGGAGAGAATAAAGTTTTTATTTGCATTTCTTTCAGAATTCTTTTAATTGAATTATTATTAATTTAAAGGAAGGCATAGAAGGCTGAACTATCTGTATCGGTCGATATCACTCTGAATAATCGGTTATCGGTATCAGCTGAGAATTTTACTATCTGTTCATCTCTAAAATATTCTGATTCCCCAAATTCTGATTCCCACCTCTGGTTTTAAATGGATATTTATTGCACGTAAACACCGTAATTAAAAAAAATCCACCGAAAGGAGATCCATGCGCATGCTCACTCTGCAGTGAATTGTGGGTTCTAACAGACGCTTAGCTATAGGTTAAGTATTCAGGAATGGCAACTCAGGCATACTTACAACAACCATGTATACAGGAATATTCTGATGCCTGTACGCGTATAAACGCCATGTTCAGAATATGGCTGCAACCCGAATATAGACCTTAAATGGAATTTGATGTGCATGTAAATGTCATTGCAGTTTCGCCTTGAATTCTCAACTCCTCTGTGCATGGAATAGACTTTGCTCAAAATTTTTTTATTTTATTTATTTATTTATTTATTTTACTTTGTCTTACTTGTCATACTGCATAAGGTGTTCCTCATAAAACCTTGGCTGAATTCTATAAACAGGTTGTACGATAATGTGTTCGATTAGATGATAAAATTATAAAGATGCTCTGCAATAAGCAATAAACCTGAGATTCAACTAAATTAGCATGCTTTGCCAACATCATCAATCGGCGCGATCTGAGCATGTGCAGAAAACTGGGCAATAACGAGCAATAATGATATTTTTTAAAAAGTCATGACCAAAGAGTTCTTTTATGATGTTCGATTCTGGTCATTGACTGCAACATCGGGCTGAAACTCAGAGTGAAAACCTATAGAGTTCAATTTGTGCTACAAGAATTGAAGGGAATGTTTCAAGAAAGGAACTAAAATATACAATGAGAAAGAAGAAAAAACACTATCGGTATCGAATTTCTATCGGTTTTCTAAGTGGCCTTTTCACTAATCATGGTTTATGAATGTGTTCGGCGTACTGGCACAAACCCCTCGTATGGGTGGGGCTTACATTACATTTATTCACTTGGCAGACGCTTTTATCCAAAGCGACTTACAGTGGTGTGAAAAAGTGTTTGCCCCCTTCCTCATTTCCTGTTCCTTTGCATGTTTGTCACACTTAAGTGTTTCGGAACATCAAACCAATTTAAACAATAGTCAAGGACAACACAAGTAAACACAAAATGCAATTTGTAAATGAAGGTGTTTATTATTAAAGGTGAAAAAAAATCCAAACCATCAGGGCCCTGTGTGAAAAAGTGATTGCCCCCTAAACCTAATAACTGGTTGGGCCACCCTTAGCAGCAACAACTGCAACCAAGCATTTGCGATAACGTGCAATGAGGCTTTTACAGCGTCCTGGAGGAATTTTGGCCCACTCATCTTTGCAGAATTGCCCTAATTCAGTTACATTAGAGGGTTTTCAAGCATGAACGGCCTTTTTAAAGTCATACCACAACATCTCAATAGGATTCAGGTCAGGACTTTGGCTAGGCCACTCCAAAGTCTTCATTTTGTTTTTCTTCAGCCATTCGGTGGTGGACTTGCTGGTGTGTTTAGGATCATTGTCCTGCTGCAGAACCCAAGTTCGTTTCAGCTTGAGTACACGAACAGATGGTCGGACATTCTCCTTCAGGATCTCTTGGTAGACAGCAGAATTCAAATTCCTTTTATCACGGCAAGTCTTCCAGGTCCTGAAGCAGCAAAACAGCCCCAGACCATCACACTACCACCACCATATTTTACTGTTGGTATAATGTTCTTTTTATGAAATGCAGTGTTCCTTCTACGCCAGATATACTTGGACACACACCTTCCAAAGAGTTCCACTTTTGTCTCATCGGTCCACAGAATGTTGTCCCAAAAGTCTTGGGGATCATCAAGATGTGTTGTAGAGAAATTGAGACGAGCTTTGATGTTCTTTTTGCTCAGCAGTGGTTTTCTCCTTGGAACTCTGCCATGCAGGCCATTTTTGCCCAGTCTTTTCCTGATGGTGAAGGCATGAACGCTGACCTTAACTGAGGCAAGTGAGGCCTGCAGTTCTTTGGGACGTTGTTGTGGGGTCTTTTGTGACCTCTTGGATGAGTCGTCGCTGCGCTCTTGGGGTAATTTTGGGCCGGGCCACTCCTGGGAAGGTTCACCACTGTTCCATGTCTTCGCCATTTGTGGATAATGGCTCTCACTGTGGTTCGCTGGATTCCCAAAGCTTTGGAAATGGCTTTATAACCCTTTCCAGACTGATAGATCTCAATTACTTTCTTTCTCAATTGTTCCTGAATTTCTTTGGGTCTCGGCATGATGTGTAGCTTTTAAGGATCTTCTGGTGGACCTTACTGTGTCAAGCAGCTCCTATTTAAGTGATGCCTTGATTGTGAACAGGTGTGGCAATAATCAGGCCTGGGTGTGGCTAGAGAAATTGAACTCAGGTGTGGACAACCACAGTTATAGTATGTTTTAACAAGGGGGCAATCACTTTTTCCACACGAGCCATGATGGTTTGGATTTTTTTCACCTTTAATAATAAACACCTTCATTTACAAATTGCATTTTGTGTTTACTTGTGTTGTCCTTGACTATTGTTTAAATTGGTTTGATGTTCCGAAACACTTAAGTGTGACAAACATGCAAAGGAACAGGAAATGAGGAAGGGGGCAAACACTTTTTCACACCACTGTACAAATAAGCAAAGCGATATATCAAGTGGCTTAACAGCGATTTACTCTCATTGGCTACTGAGATTTCGATGGACAGCTCGAGTATCCAGCTGAGGAGGAGGAGGATGAGGACAGTGACGCCGCCGCTCCGTAACGCTCCGGAGAGCTCATCTCGAAAAAACTCGTACGAGACCTAAACCTCAAATATTAATTACAAACTAATATTCAATTAAATTTTATTTGTATAGCGCTTTTAACAATGGACACTGTCTCAAAGCAGCTTCACAGAAACATATAAACACGGGATACAGATTTTAAGTGGGTGAATTTATCCCCATTGAGCAAGCTGGTGGCGACGCTGGCAAGGATAAAATTCCCCAAGATAATATGAGGAAGAAACCTTGAGAGGAACCAGACTTAGAAGGGAACCCGTCCTCATCTGGGTAACAATGGATAGTGTGAAAGTAAAGGAAAGTTCGTTATGTTTTAATATGAAGTCTGTTTGTTGAGCTAGTCCACTGTTCAAAGGAGAGCCGATTGCAAAACTGCACAATATACCGATTAAATAAGTCATTTCCACATTTCAACTCCACAGAGAACAGCATCCAGAACGCTCTCCAAAATTCACAACAAAAAAAAAATCTATACTTCCAGGTCAGGGAGATGTCGATCCAAACCTCACCAGCCAATGAGAGTAAATCACTGTTAAGCCCCGCCCACACGAAAGGTTTGCACGAGAACGGCGAAATTAAAAACAAAAAGTTGGGCATCGCATTCGTAAACCATGACGAGCGAAAATGAAGCTTAGAAAACTTTAAGAGCGCTGTTTATTTGAAGACCACCGAGTTCATGGTTTTCAATTTCAGACTGTTTTTCTTCTCTCCTATTGTATAGTTTTTGTTCGTTTCCTGAAAAGTTACGTTCAATACTTTTGGAACAAATTTAATTTCATACAAACCCGGCTTAAGTGACTTTGGATAAAAGCTGCTGCCAAATAAATCAAGGCAATATAAATAGAAAAGAAATCAAGATTTGATCTTCATTGGGGAGGGGATTCTTTAATTAAGTTAATCTTCTTATTACATACATAAATATAAATTGAAATTTATTCAGCCATCGCTTTAATCCAAAGACGTTTCCAAGTGAGCCCGATACAGACATCTGAGCAGTTCAGTTTTAACCTCTGAAGCGTCGTGGACACGCCTTCTCTCTTAAAAACATTGAAATTTTTTTTAAAATGTAATTTAAAAACAGGAAGGAAAAATTTGATGTGTGGCCTCACCTTCTCTGACGTAACCATCAAGGCGGGAACGAGGGAAGGCGAGAGCTCGAGAGACTTTTTGTGTTTGGGTTTGTGACGGTCTCGCTCTTTATGTTTCTGCAGGAATGAAGGAAGAACACAAGGAACAAGGACCTTTAATCCATCACAAAATCAAGGGTGGCTGTGTCAGTGCCAGAAAAAAAGAAAGAAAAGAAAAGATAAAATGTGTAGAATCTATAAAGGTGCTTGAAGGAAGCATAAGGAGGTGAGAACACTCAGACAGATGTGCTTTAGTCTGAACGAGTCGATACTCTGCATGCACTTGGCCTGGAGAGGAACCTGTTCCACGACAGCAGATGGAGAGATTTAATGATGAGCAAGATAAATTATTTGATTCCTTCAGGATGTGCGAGGCTTCACCCTATTTCAGCCTAAACATGGACCGAGGCAGCTCAATTTACACCCCGGCTCGGCGGCGCACGCTCTAGAGCTCCATTTTCGCCCCGGGAGGAGGAGCGAGAACAAATTTACACCTCCTGCTCCAAGCAAACACCTCCAACCTCCACGCTTTCCGATCTTAAAGGAAGAGCTGTGAAAATATGCAGCCATCCTGAAAGATGCCGAAACCGTATTTACACGTTACGTCCGTGCCCCCCCCCGCCCCTCCTCTTTGTCCAACAGTTCACAGAGTTATTCAGAGGGAAGTGATAGCATGCGAACAGTTTATACTGCTCTCCTGCATGGTAATGAGAGGCCTGTCACAGGAGCCACTAGTTCCTCTGAGCCAGTTACAGCGTTATAGGGAATATAATCTAATATAATCAAATGTCATTTTATGCCCTTCAAAATTGATGTTTTAAATGCAGCCTGGAATTGCTTTTTAAATATAAGGAGCATCAAAATTAGTGCAATCCACGAACACTGCATTAACATAAATATGGACCCGACAGTTCTTTTGACATAAAGACAATCTTCTATTAACCTTGGACAAACAATCTAGGCTATATGTTGTAATGCTTTCGCAAATGCGTAATTGTGGTCTAAAATATATTTACAAAGACATGAATAACATATTTAAAAATTCCCTTCACATTCAAGGATTTTGGAATATTTGAATACATTAGATTTATTGATTTAGCATACGTTTAATCCAAAGCGACTTACAAATGAGGAAATACAAGCGAAGCAATAAATTAAGCGGAGAACAATACGAGTAGTGCTACTGTACAAAATTTATAATTCTACTTTTACGGCGCAGAATCGAGGTGTAAGAGCCAGAGTAAGTTTATTTATTATTATTGTTTAGAAATAATGTGGGGATTGGCATATTAGGGGTTAGTTAATTGCCCACTGAAGAGTGGGTCTTTTTTTTTTTTTTTTTTAAATAGTGACGGATTCTGTCGGTTCAAATACGTGAAATTTCTAAATTTCACACAATTTATTAACTGCTTCGTTTTAGTTTGCATTGTCCAATTTTCCGTAATTTTTTTTTCCTTCTTTCACCTGGGACTGCCTCACAATGCTGTGATTCAAATTTGGTGATGATTAGAGAAACTTTGCAGGATTAGAAGGGCTAAATATGGTGTAAAACCCAATAAGGTGGAAATGAATTTCATTCGATTCAATTGTGTTTGTATAGCACTTTTAACGGACACAAAAAAATGCAGCTTTACAGAAATATATAAATTGCGGCTATAAAATGTTTTATTTAGCGCTAATGAGTGAAGCCAGATGTGAAGAAAGCGAGGAAGAACTCCACGAGATGACATGAGGAAGAAACCTTGAGAAGAACCAGACTCTAAAGCCGAACCCGTCCTCGTCTGGGTGACGCCGGATAGTGCGGTCGTAAAGAATTGTAAATGATTTGTAAATTGTATCATGCGTCATAACGTTCCGTTGAAGAGATATTACTGTAAAACATATGTCCAACGTTGCCCTATTGGTGGCGCTAGAAGACTTGAACCACGTGAACCAAAACTGCTGTGAAGGTGGCTGGGACTGTCCTCGATCACGGTGCTAAATGCAATAAAAAGCATATGAAGTCTTCTATAGGCTGCCACAGACTCCCGTATGGAAAAAGAAGGAGAAAACATACCGTCACTAAAAAGTGCTTGGCCCCCTAATAATTACTGTTACCTAAAACATACTGAATGGAATCTGCTTCCGAAACAAACACGCTGATTAATCAACAATTACCCCTGAGCAAAAGAAAAGAACACTCAAAGCAAAAAGAGAAGGCATAAAGCGCTGCGCAAAATTCTAAAAGCCCGATGTCTTCCGCACTCGTGTATCAGAGAGAAAGGGATAAAAAGCACATTTCCCAAAAGGTGAAAATAAATGCTGTAAAAAGGAAACAAACAAACGTTAAATAAATAGCAGGCAGCTAGCAAGCAGCTACAAAATCCGCTCGATATTTACGTGGTTCTCAGTCATGGACTTTCCCCCCAAACGTTTGGCGCAACCGGCTCGGCTCTCTAGGAGTTATTTAACCAACAAAAAAAAGGGAGGCAGGAGTGTCTGTAGTGGAAAGTGTTTGAGCTTTTACCTACTGAGCGTTAGCAAATGACCTAATAGCTAGCTAAACATGTAAAAACAACAGGCGAGCTGTTTTACAGCACTTAAAGATCAGGTTGGGGATTTCTTCAACCTAATTCCTGTTCAAGTAGGCTACTGACGTGAACTAACTGACCTTATATAGCAGTACTGGCTCATATCATTAACATATAACGAGAACTGGCGCTAGATCACCTACGATACCACGATATTCTGCATGATGGATATCGGATTATTGATTGTTAATGGGAAATGCTTAATACATGTCCAGTATCACTGATCAACACCTTTAGCAGTTCAAAAAACTGTAAAAAAATCTTTTTACATCGACATGCACACACTCGCACACACCTTTCTGTATCCGACCGCAAGCCACAACTGAATAAAGGGCTCCTCAAAAAAATCCGGCAAACATGGCACCATAACTAAACAGGCCTAGAATGATCAGAATTGTAAATACATAGAGGGAGTGTGTGTGTGTGGGGGGAGTTATTCCCAGATGCCACTCTCCTAGCACGTCTGAACTGCCTGCAAATTGAGAAGCTTTTAGCCGCTATTGTTGTTTTGCCCCGGGGTTTGGAATTAGCTAGGTATACATCTGAGCCCCATGACCTTTGACCTTTGTGAAGGGGGTGGGGGGGTCCCCCTTTACTAATGCAAATCAGGCACGGTAACAATAGCAGGGGCAGAGACCCGAGCTCTCCATGAAGAGGAAGTTGCTGCTCCTTCAAGCCTCCGTGAAGAAAAGGGTCAAACGAGAAAAACACTCACTAAAAGTAACTAAATAAATAAACAAACAAAAGTAAATAAACGTCCAAAGATACAAACAAGAACCGTCATTCTGGAATAACACGAGACGTCCACTGTTCATAAACTCAATGAAAAATGCTCTAATTTGGTTTTCAGCATCAACTGAGTTAATAATGACACTTCAATCATAATTTGTTGTTCACAAGTAAACAACATGGCATGATCGAGACTAAACTAAATCTCACGCCAAACTGTTAAAGTTCAGGTCACGACATATTTGGCTTTGTACAGGTACTGTTAAAAAATATATTCACACACACACACACACATTCCACAAGAGTTTACACATGGACCATCTTTCTTGGTGGGGAAAAAACTAATACAAAATAAAAAATAAAATATCAAGGCCACAATCTATAATTTTTTATATATTTTTTTAATGAAAGTATAAATAAATGAATGCAGAAATGGGATGATCGAATAATGAAAGAGTACAGGCTGGAGTTAACCACACTAACTCAGGCAATGGAGCAAAAAAAAAGAAAAGAAAAAGGGGAGTCAACATGGATCAGAGGATGCGCATGGGAAGGACCTGGATGACGTTTGGATAAACATGATATGCTCTTCCACACATTTCACACTATGAGTATAACAGATAGATCTGTACTTAGTTTCCTAAAACAACTTTTAAATCTAAATCAAATACGCATACAGCTGTTTGGTGTGTGTTTCTCTATCTATCTATCTATCTATCTATAGGCATGTGCTGATTGAAATTTCATCCTTCCAACAGTACATTTTTAATAATTCGCTGCTCTTCGTGGTCATCTTTCATGGACCAGTGAAGGAAATTATGGGACTGGCTTCTCAGAAGAAGGACCCTCTACTATGATTTGTCCAAAATATTGAAGCACCATGGGTCTTAAAGTGGGGTCTGGGGGAAAAGCAGGGGTAAATGAAGCCCTGCCACCAGGGAGGGGTCTGCGTGTAGCAGTTCTTACAGCAAGGCTGGGTGAAATGACACAAATATATCATATCATATGATACTTGAGGACAATTTTACATTTAACAGTATGGAAAACAGCAATAAAATAAACAAAAAAAAACCAACCCCAAAACATTAAACTGAGTTTCATGATGCTTTTCTTTAATGCGTAGAAAGACAATAATTTTTTTTTTAAGTCGAATTGACGCCATCCGTTCGGTACCGTTTCATTTGGAACGATTAAAAGCGTAACAAATAAATAACTAAATACAACACCATAGCAATGATATCTCAGTAAAGTGTATTGTGTAATCATTTATCATGATATTGTATTAACATAATCACCCAGCCCTATCTTATCTGACTGGTCACTTGAAAAATCTATTTCAACATTAAAAAAAAGTCATCCTGTAATTTACGTTAATTAATCTACTACTAAGTTTTACTAGAAATGTGTTGAGCTCAGGAATAAAAGATTTATGGCTCAAACGCAAAGCAAATAATTATTGTGAACAGTATGGAATTTTGTTCATCAAATAAAAACCGTATGGGGCTTGGTGAAATGTTTTTCTTGCTTTAGAAAAGAGCTGTTTTTATACTGTCTACTGCATGGGACAGCCCGTATCTCTGGAGCACATCCAACCAAAGCAGGCTGAATGAAACACATAATATAACATGGTGAATCTCAGGAGATATTGCCAGCACATGCCTACATACGTGGACAGTGTTAGGAAACGTTGACGATACACAAAACGTTTAATTTCATCACACAGGAATAAAACTGGGGTTGATAATTCTGCACTTTCGATACTGTATGGCTGGTTTCCTCGATTTTTGCTGGAACTAATAAATAATTACCTGTAAACACTGACGACATGAATTCCCCAGAACTAACAGGCATGACTGATTCTTTTCTGTGAAGAGAGAATTCTCCGTAATGACCAAGCGCTCGCAGTGCCAAATTGCTAATCGCTCGAATTGCGTTCTTTAAACGTGGAGCCAGATGAAAACCCAAGGGTGTCGTTCTCGGCACGAAGTGACCGAGGTGCATGTCGTTTACTTGGATTTAATCGGGGCAAAATGCGTGTTCGCGGTTAATTGCGAGACTTGTAAGCAGCAGGGTTTAGCTCATAGGCGGAATGTGCACGGAAAGGGCATATCAGTGACGCATGGCTGATGGAAGGGAAAGCGTGGAGGCTGCCTTACCTTCTTCTCCTTGTCATGGTGTTTATCCAAAGAGTGAGAGGAAGAATCGCTTAAGCTTTGAGCCCTACTACCACGGCCTTTGCTCCTTCTCTAAAAGGTGAAAGAGGAACTTCGAGTTACTATATAAAAATCTGTCCAGTTCACTTTGTTCTCTTGTGAAGCAACAAAGAAAAAAATTAAAAAATAAATAAACAAATGTGTTACTGAGGTGAAAAAAATAACCAAAACGTCAATGTCATGATGAGCACCAACAATGTAGAGCTTGGAGAATTAAAAAAAAAAAAATAAAGTACCTAGAAATATTTGCCAAATTTGATTTTAAGTACTTCTTTATCATAGCAAGTATAAAAGACGGCCACTCCAACAGCAAATTATTGATTTATTTGTTGAACAAAGTAAACAACTTGTTTGCTTCAAATCTTTGAAATAATATTAAAAAATAAATAAATTCTAACATATAGTAGTAATGCCAATTCAGAAAAACCTGAAAAGCCGCACTGACAGGCTGCTATGCTACGTACATCTACGCTTACTGCCTCGAACAGCTGTTACTAACAATAACGGCAAGCTCACAAACACACAAGTGGAAAATGATGAAGCTCAGGTTAGGCTCTGTACGCTCTCAAACGTCTACTGAGTCATGCTGTTTCCTTACTTACTAATACGGGTTTAAAAATAAATTAAAATAAATTAATTAAAGAAAAAATCCAGCAGATTTTTAGGGCTGAGATGAAAAATTATAAAATTTATGGCAATATTTTGTTTGAAAATTTGAGATTTTTTTCCTTTCATATTCATACACACGCACATACATACATTATATATATATATATATATATATATATATATATACACACACACACACACACACACACACACACACACACACACACACACACACACATATATATGTGTGTAGGAGATTTCAATGATTACATGACATGTATTTGGAGGGGGGGAGGAAAATCAACCTAAAAAGAAAACAAAAGACTGCTGAGTGTGTGTTCTGCTGTCTTTGATAATAAAAATACAAAACACTAAAATACTAAGGCATTTTATAATAAAACTAAATATCAATAATACGGCTACACAATACAGACCAAATACACCATATGACATGTACTGTAAACGAGATATGATCAATTTACATTTATTTTGCCAAAACAAATAGCTTTTTTATTGTTAATTGAACCGATGGGACTATTATCCAAAACAGCCACAGGAAGCTCATTTCCATACTACAGCGTTTACGCAGCTCCTGTTCACTGATATGGGCTCCAATATTTGCATGCATGCCAAAATGTTTTGATTATAACTTTATTATTATTATTTTATTTTTAAGACATTTTTGTGATCTAGTAATCACTGTTTATATTATAATATTATCACGTTTATTTAATAAATAAATAAATAAAGTGTATATATATATATATATAAATAGAAAGACTTGGCACCTGACAAAATTATAATAAATAAATAAGCCTAAAAGTCAGCCATTCAGACATTAAATTCTCACCAAAAAAAATGTAAAAGAGAAATGTTAACAACCTTACGTGATTTAAAAAAACAAATAAATAAGTGATGTTTATGTACACTGATATGAACCTCACTGCGTTCTTCATCAGAGTCGAGCGTGCCCAAAATTCAGCCAGATTGTCCAATTCTTGCTTCGTGCTTTTTGTTTACCAATGTGAACACTGTTCCTTATCTCAAGACGTTCGAAACAGGGAGATTGCCTGCTCTTAAAATAAGAAACCTTATTAAGAAGAATAAAATGGACGGGAACGCAACAGGAGTGACTGTAATCTGAAGGATAAATGCTCGATATCAATGAGCTGGTCTTGTTTTTGGGGGGTTTTTTTTCGGGGGTAAATCCAGTTGTTAAAAATGTGTTAATGACACATTAACATTAAATCATAGAACAATGGATAATTCTGTCGTGGTAAAGTGTGCTGTACGAGCGCACCAAGCTTGAGATCTAGTACCCTGAAACTGAATTATAAACTTTTCAAACGGGACGTCCACACAACATGTTCTGAATTCCTGATCGAGCTCGAGTACAGATATTCAACCGACACATTTTTCTTTTAAAACTCTCTCTGAAACGGTTTTCCAGAGAAGTGAAGCTCTGTGTAGTGTTTCACATGATTCAAAAATAAATAAATAAATAAATAAAACAAAACAAAAAACTCTTCGCTTTTCATTTAAACACTTTGCTTTTTTTTTTTTTAAATACTATAATTTTGCTCGTTTATATAACGACTTGGGGTAAGTGGTTTTTGAAGCCATGTTGACACTACAGCCCGCATTATTAACAAATCAACATTATAAACAAATAAATAATGTTATTTATTAGCTTTTTTGTTGTTTTTTAACTGAAATTGCTGCTATTTTACCGTAAAAAAGAAAAAAGAAAAAAAAAAGACAAAACTCAAACATCCTAACGCAGAAATTTACTCTGGGTCCATGAATAGACCCATTTGATTTTATTTAGATTTTATTTCCTTTGAAATCCTAGTAAATGGCGTCTGCCATGGAATTCTCCATGTCCGATAATCCTAAAACCATCCTAATTCCCAAGTGTTATTCTCCTCGGAAAGAAAATATCATCTTGTGACGTTATTACAGCTACAGATGTGCGAGAGCTCACCAATAACAGCGCGATCTTTAAACGTAAGGATCTCGTCAAAATAAACAAATAAATAAAGAAAATAACTTCTCCATCCGTGCTTATAAGAAGGCCTTTCCCCTCCTCCAGCACCTCTCAGAAGACCTGCAGTGTGAGAGAGGCCTTTGTTGGGATGGAAGACGTGTGCGCGCACACGCACACACACACACGAGGGACAAATCTGCGAAGCAGCAGGGGGTTGTGGCTTCAAATCCCACTGGAGCTCTGGGGCTGGAGTACGTTACCCCCACCTATCACTCTCACACTCTCTCTCTCTCCACACACACACACACACACAGGCGAGGCAGGAAGGAAAAGCACAGTGCTGCCACTCATCCTTCCCTGAAACTCTAGCCGTCTCTCCAAGCGAGGGATTAGGAGAGAGAGCAGGAAGAGGGGCACTGATGGAGGAGACAAAGGTTCAGAGAGTTGCTGCTGATTGTCAATGAGATTAAGGGGTTACAGGGGGAGCAAGGGATAGACACTGGGTCATTCTTGTGTGTGTATGTGTGTGTGTGTGTGTGTGTGTCAGTGTCATGGGGTTTGATTATGCCACAGCTCAGCTTTCAGCACCTGGAATTGAAAAGGGAGTTCAAGAAATTAAGAGTTATTCCTGATGAGTGTTAAAAAAAGAAAAAAGAAAACCCTGACTCATTGTGCAGACGTTAACCAGCGCCGCCGACACGGATTCGAATCTTCCCAATACCGTGTACTTCAATTTACGCATTTACTATTCAAATATAAACGGTAATATAAAGTAATATTTAGATGTACATGGACAAAGCCTGAGCAGTCACGTGGAATCGAACAGCAAAATGACACCGTCCAGGGAGAATGCTCATTTCTGATTGGCTGGCTGGTGTGGGATATTTCATATACTGTGTGTCTGTAATGTAAATGGGGGACTGGCACGTAACCATGACGATGAGCACAAGTGACGGCCTAGACCACGCTCACGTTTATGCTTTGCTCTCACCCGCTTAACAAGACGCTCGTTTTAGAATTCCGTTTGAATTGAATTTTAGTTACTCGTGTAAATAAAAAATAAAATAATAATAAATTGTACACAGTACAGTCTGGACTACAGAAGAACAAAGTGAAAGGACCCCCTCCACGACTGAATTATAACTCGAACAGAATAACCAAGGCATACGGACACTTACTGCATTCGATCATACACACGTCAACAACAAACCTGCTATTTGTCGTGATCGGGTTTCGGATCTTCTTAAATGAATTACAACAAAGCGGGAGAAGACTCGCGTAAAAGCAGCCGTGATGGAAATGAGATGAAATCCATCGGAAAATAACAGACGAGGTGGCGAACAATAGCCCAAAAAGTTCAGCATTTTTTTGTGATATTTGTTTGCCATGATCTCGTACATATCGCATCATGATCCGGGATTTTCAGGATGCTGTAATTGGTAAGGAAATGAATCGAGCTCACCGAGTTCAAACACGCTAACAAGAATCGCCGGCACTCATCGATAAACAGTACTAAACCAGTCACTCAACAATGCTGTGTGTACAATAAAACAGACCAAAATAAACTCAATAAAAGCAAATCAAACAGCCAGGAATATGAACATGGTTTAAAGCAGACGCTGTGACATCATCGGCTGCGTTTCACAAAAGCTCAGCTGGAGCACTGACGATATCAGAGAGACATGCTGAACGGGTCGCAATGCTCATGCTGCCACAAAGTCCCAAAATTCAGGCGGTTTTCAGTGGTATCTGCTTACTGATCCTCGTCTTCAGTGTCGGAGGAGATGAAACGCCACGGAGCCCTGCAGCGGCTGCACAAGGGTCCGACTGTTCGAATTTCTAACAGGTGCGTGTGTTAAAAAGGATCACTCTTACGCCCCAAACACAACAATATTAATGTGTCGCAGCTGTGTAACGTTGAAATGCGCAGATATTTTTAAAGTATTTAAAAATAAATAAATAAATAACGCTAATCACTGCATCCTGTACATCTCGTCTACGTGAAATACTGGCACTTTATCAATTAAGAGCCAATGACAGAAATGATCAGTGCAACAATCAACAAACCCATAATAAATCAATTATTACTGGAAAAGGTCAAACTGGTGTGTAAGGAAGAATTCCATCATTTACCAATTTAGGCAAAACTCGTCCCATACCGGAGCAGATCCAGTGGCATCAACAAATATCTGAAAGCTGTCTCGCGTCATGTGGAAGCCTGGGGTTTAAAATTCCGTTTAAAATGTCAGTTTATTTATTTATCTGTGTGTTGTTTAAAAAAATAAATAAATATAAATATAATAATAATAATAATAATAATAATAATATCCGACCTTTTTGTCTCTTAAGCCAACAGACTTTGATTCATATGCTGGAAAACTACACAAACATGAACGTGTAACCGCTCCTGCAGTACAACGCTTCCAAGCACAACATATAGCTGGAAATAGATTTTTAATGTAGCGGAACACTATAAAGCAGAATACATGATTGGGTGGTTTATAAAAAACAATATAGAAACACCATTTTCTCTGATCTCCACTTCCTTCTTCTAGCACATGTAGAGTGAAAAATTTAATCTAAAAAAGCTACACGCGCACACACACACACGATGGCATTTTAGTGCCACAAAAAAAAAAAAAAAAAGATCATGAGAAGAAAGTCGCAGTAGCACAAGAATAAAATTGAAATATTTTGAGAATAAAATCGTAATATTTTTAGAATAAATTCAAAGTAGTGGGAGAATAAAGTCGGAATATTTTGAGAATAAATTCGGAATATTTTGAGAATAAAGTGGTACTTTTGACGTGAACATGTTTGGAGTGATGTAGTGTATCAGCAGGTCTGCACCAGTGAACTTAGATCAGTTTTAATGGCGAACCACAGCGGTAGAGTTGGATTGGACCTTCGGTGCACATTCAAGATTTGCTCTTGTATTTCTCAAGAAATAAACACACAAAAATGAAAGAATGTGTGTTCTCTTGCTCTGGGGTGGACAGAAAACCAAGTAGAACTGAAAACATTTTAAATACACCTTTTGTCCTTTTTCCGTGCTTATTTATTGAGAAACAGAAGAGTGAATATCGACTGTGTGCATGTCCGTCCGATATAAAACCAGCTTTACCGCGGTGTCACTTTCACGGAGTTTAATCTTGTATTGCTACGATTTTATTCTCACATTGCTATGACTTTATTCTCAATATATTACGACACACAGTACTCTGCAGTAGTCTTAGGCACCCAAACGTTCTTAAATACAAATTTGATCTTAAATGTTTATTTGGACGTCTGCATTATTGATTTCCAAAAACAAATGTTAAAGGAAAATGTTTGTATGGCAGTAAAGAAAAAGCAACATATTACTTAATACACCACTTTACAGGCAAAAATCATAATGAACAGTCCCTCCAGGATTTTTACATTTTTCTAAATGATGAACTTTTGCAGATTCCCCACGATGCTCAGGAAAACTTAGCAGCTCGTTTCCTTATAAACCTGCACAACGTGTACCTGGGGCGCCTGACGCATTTAAACGGCACAGGGTTGTCCCACTTCATATCAACTCTGTTTACTTTATTAGAGTTTACTGCTTTTAATAGTGGATATTTTTATATGCACAAATGTTTTTTTTTCCATAAATTTTATGAAGGCTTCTTTACTTTAAAGCACTTTATTTGGCATACACCTAAAACAGAGGTTCTAAACCTTTTGTAACAAAAGCCTCCCCAACCTATCATATCAAGTGCCCTGCCCCGCATTGGCGGAGACCAGGTATAATGATGATCTATTCTATATAAAAATCTATCCATCTATATATAACCTAACCTACAATGGATAGATTTTTTTTGCTTTTGTGTTTTTGTACTTGTTTTAAATTAATTAATTAACTTTAACGACTTTTATAAAACTGTATAACGGACAGGTATGGAACATGAATGGTCAAAAAATTTTCTGCACACTAGAACTAGGCTGTAATATGTACCGTTTTACAGGTAAAACATGTTGCAGTCCACTCGTCTTGCATGACAGTACTGGCGACATTTGGAAAGTTGCTACGGTTTGTCTAAAAAGTCGCCAAGCGCTTTTTTTTATTCAAAAAGTCACTAGGCTGGCTACACTGGTCTGCACTGACAGCGAGATAAAAGGCAGCCAAGCTCCGCCTCTGCCCATATAAAAGAAAAAAAATGCAGAGGGAGAGGGAACGCTGGGTTTTTCATTTATACACATTCTATTTGAAAAGCAATAAAAATACAGAGGACCCAAATGGTGCACAGTCGGTTTTTTTTTTTTTCATTCTTGAAAACAATTTGCTCCCCCCCTTCTGAACTCTTCGTGCCCCCCGGGGGTTGAGAACCACTGGCCTAAGACTTTTGCACAGTACTGTATACGTATTAAAATGATTATTTCCTCCCTAAATAACTACCAATCTAGAGGGGTGAAGACTAACATGTGGTTCCTCAGAGATGTGTGAAGCCGAGGGCATCTTCTCACACTGCTGCTCAGGCTACGTCACGTGGCAAGGGAACACCCACGGAAGAAAGTGCTATCCGCCCCTTCCCCATGCATGAGCGCACAGACGTCTGTGATTGGCTAGTGTCGCCGTGATTGATAGGGAAGAGGGACTACGCCTCCTCCCCTCCCACCCTCTCTCAAAGCAGGGACAATTTTCTTCTCTTGGACTCCCAAGCCACGGACGACTGTGCCATCATTATGATTCAAAGTCGTAATCTCCAGATAGCTTTGATAAACAACGTTATTGTACTATACTGATGTTACGTTTATAAACCGGAATGGACGCAGAGATGATGAATTACAAACAATCATGTGTCTATATTATATTATATTATAATATATTTCTATATACTGAGTCGTCACTGGGATATGTGGGAATATCTTCTCACAGACGGACACTTACAACGCTCCTTCAAATGTGTCCAAAATAGAAGAAATGAGTCCTTATGCAGCCTTCTGAATGATTGGGGGGGCAAAAAAAAGGGAGGGTTATTTTTTTTTTTTTTTTTTTTTCATTTTTTTTTTTTTTTTTTTTTTTTTTAAACAGCTAGTTCACACACAAGGCGCACGCACACGACGCTGAACGCCCCCCTGACCCCCACAACCACTCACCATGCTGCTGTTCTGAATGATAGCGCGCTAAAGACGGCAGCTGCAGCAGAACAGAGCAGAGTCGGTTGATGAGGACAACAGCAGGCATGCTGCGTGCAAATACTTCATCTTCAAGGCAAATGAGCACGGCAAACCAAAGACTACCAGTGACCCTGTATGCAAAAGCTGCCCCAGAAATAGACCAATGAAAAGTGTTCGGAAAAAAAAAAAAACACCTGATGGAACGACACGCAATGTCGAAATTTCGGGACAACTTCCATTTCAGTCGATGTGCAAGTAAACGGGACTACAATGCCGATAAACAGTACCGTTAGTTCTGTTTTTTATACCAGTTTATCTACTTATATATATATATATATATATATATATATATTTATTTATTTTTAGAATCCAGCTGAAATCTTTGGGGCTGGCAGGAAATGCACAACCTCAGTTTTCTTTCTGGTATCGGAACACTGCGTATTTGGTACGATATACAGACAGTAAGAAAACCATATCAGGAAGGCAGAATAAACAGAATGTTCTGTTTAGTTTCAGACGATGTAACAGCAAGAAATGCAACAGCGAGGTGAAAGTCCACTCTAAGGGCTATTTAATAAATATTAGCTCTTGTGGTGTTTTTTTTTTTTAACAAACCAAACTGTCCAGAATAACCATAGTAAGGGGTCAACCATCACACATGCTCAGGCATAAAACTGCAACTCTGGATACTGTACGACCATCAACATGCGCGCACACAAATACATCATCAGTAGAACTTATGGCGTATAGCAGTGATCACCAACCCTGTTCCTGGAGAACTAACATACCCACCTGACCATCTAGTCATCGCCTTAAAAGTTCTTGTTCAGCTAAAACATGTATGTTCGATTTTGGTTTGGAGATGAAACCTTCAGGAAGGTAGATCTCCAGGAACAGGGCTGGTGACCACTGGTCTATAGTCTATTCTAGACGAGAGGTACTCAACCTTTTGTAACACACCCTATAGGAGGAGACCAGGTATAATGCTTATCTAACCTATATAAAACAACATGTCTACCATATATATACATAAAAAAAAACACACAAACACACCATAAAAGAAACAAGTGTGATTACGCTAACAAATCGTGGTAAGTGCTTAAGACATTGGACTGCTAATCAGAAGGTGTTCAGTTCAAATCCACGCACTGCCAACCTGCCACTGCTGGGCCCTTCAGCTTCAACTGCTCGGTTGTAAAAATGAGATAAATGTAAGTCGCTCTGGATAAGGGCGTCTGTGGTAAAGTGTGCCATGAATGTAAATGTAAACGTAAATGATGAGGAAATTTGAAGGTTCCCCGGTTCCCAAAGCGTAGTGCACTCATGTATACGATATACTGACTCATGGCCTAGGGAGCTTGGGCGCTTGGGAGCTGATTGAGACACACCACATGTCCGTGAGGATAGCGCCAAAACAAAATCACCATCTCAAGCTTAAAAGCTTGTATACTCTCAGCAGTTCTGCTCCTCAAAGGCATCCATCATCTATAAACGGGATTGGGCAAGCCTTGGTAGCACGTTTGCCGCAAAGTTCTCTCAGCTGTTGTGTGCACTACACGGCAAGCGAAGCCTCCGCATAACACTCCTTTACTCCGCGATTATGTCACACTGTGCACGGAACATGTCTTCAGAACATGCTGAGGCCTTAACAGTGTCAGGCAGCTACAATGTATACCCTAATTTCATCAAGTCTATCCAAAATAATCCAAAAGAATGCTTTGAGTCCCATCGTCTAAAAGCGCACCGACAATTGGCTAAACAATATATAAGGATATTGAACATGCAAAACATTGTTCTAGTGGACATTTTAAAATACCGTAGCCACTCATTTCAGCCTTTCTGTGCTGAGAGACACACAGAGAGACAGGGACAGTAGTCGTCTAAAGTCCCTTATTCTGGACATATTTTAAGGCAGCATTACAGGTAGGCCATAAATCAGTTTCCTAGGAAAGACATTTTCTTGGCAGGCAGAACTGCCTCTCAGTTCAGTACAATACTGTGAAAAAATCTAAAGCTTTAGTAACTACCGTATAAAAATTTCATTTTGGCACACGCTTAAAGTTAGAATGAATAGTTAACTTTGCGTCTTACCAGTTTGCTGTAATGGTACTTGCAGTAGCCACAGTATTTAACGTTGTCGGCGTCCGAGCCTTGCTCTTCACACAGCAGGCCAGCGAACTGAGCGCTGCAGAGGGAGGGAAAAATAAAAAAGGGCCTGTTATTTCAGGAATCCATCAAGCAAAATAAACTCCACAAAAGTTCAAAAGGCACACAGAAAACCCCAGGGAAACACGTCATCTATTCTCACACTCTCATTCTTACTAGAACACAAGTTCTCTATTCAGATAAACTTCAAACTTGCCTTACTTGTTGGTTACACTGTGTTCTAGTAAAACCAGTAACTCGGAATTTCCAATCCCAGACTCGTAATTTTCACACACACACAAAAAAAAGTTCAGCATGTGACGTCAAACCAATCAATCGATGGCTGCTCACAGCATCAATAGATCAAATCAATACAGCCGTATTGGCTTGTTAAATATGTAACATTATACAGTTCGCCGTTTTGAGGATGTTGATATGCATCGATCATGACGGTAGGGCTGAACGATTAGGACCAAAATGATAATCACGATTATTTTGATCAATATTGGGATCATGATTATTTATCACGATTGTTCATTGATTTTAGGGACAACATATTTTTATTGCACTTTCACATTTAAATAAACAGATCGCTGCTTTCACCTCCATATTGTGCTACATTCATGCTAATGTACAAATCTTTGCAGCAAATTGGACTGGTCCTTATAGTGCATCATCTTGTAGAAGCAAAATATAAATAAAATTGTATCCAAAATATAGGACAGGTAAAAATAAAAATGCCATCAACCAAATGAAAATATACAATCCAATAGAACAATATGCAACTAAATGAAAAGAATTCAGGCGTATGCAGACAAGTCAATAATAGTGTTTACAGCAGGAGAGACGCAGACAGTTCACCCAATAGAGTAGTGCAGGGATGATGTCATTTTGTACCGGAACCAGGAAGTTAGCATCACATTTGTTTCCTCGACAAAAACCCAATAGGATTTTCCCATAGGCTTTTAGATTATTGCAAAAAATAATTTGTGATAAAAAATAAATAAATAAATAAAAATAAAAAGTTTACAATACTAACATGTTTTTGTCCAAGATAATTTTCACAAATTAACAACTTTTATGAAGTTTGAAGCCTAAATACAATTGGCAGAAATAAAAATCTAACCGTATGCTATAAACGAACTACACCACGGTCGCTCGACTTCAACGTCACCATCACCGAGCTTCCCACAACTTTTACAAACTTTATTTAAAAACATTTTCCATAATACAGATTTACTCTGTGAATGAATCTTCATCGACATTTTTTGGGGAATTGTGCACAGCATACCTGAACCAGTTTATCTGCAAAGAATTTTCCTGTTCGGTGTGATGATGTTTAATGTCCCCAACAACCTCTGTAGTCCCATTTAGCAACATGTTGGGTTCATGATTTCCCCTCACGCAAGCGCTGGATTGCGCTCTGAAGGTAACTCGTTTTCGGGTTTTGGGTATTAAAAAGTGAGGTCATCCCTACACCGCTCTCTGGTGATTGGCAGTAAGTTTCGGAAGCGTGTGATTTCGTATGCAGTGGAGTTTTCTAAGAGCGGAGGACGGACTTTAAACGTCAATATCGCAGTCAATCATGTTCATGTAATCGTGGGCATTCAAAATAGTCATCGATTAATTGTGCAGCCCTACATGACGGTTAGCTTGCTAGATTGTTGCTAACCAAAGAGGAACATGGGGGTGTCTGAAACGCCCCCACCCAGCTTCGCACTTCTGAGTTGAGTCAAACACAGCATCAGTTTTGTTTATTAGCCTTGTAGTTCCAGTGCAAAGGTTAACAATCATGCCTTGGTATAATGACTTCGTTTCCAACTACTATTAATTCAAAATTAGTTCTTTACTAATAAATATTACTTTTGTACAAACTACTCAAGATAAACTAGTAGCTTCAATTTTGAAAAATATACCATGTATAAAAATGTATACAGTATATAGTACAGGGTGTCCCAGAAATCTCCACACATACAGAAAATGAACATTTTTTAGCAAAACTTTGTTTATATTATATATTTTACACATAGCCTTTAAGAAAGCCCTTGATAAAAGAAGAACATTTTGGAATATTCTCATAGCTGGATCGGGAAGGAAACATCACATCACGACACTGGTGCCATTGAATTTATGATCAAATTCAAAAAGTCTGGGAGTGTTGCGGACCAACCGAGAAGTGGACATCCACGATCGTCCACTGACGACGGCACAACATGGGGGACTACGTATGGAGACTTTTGGGACACTCTGTATATCCATGCGTCCATCCATTTTCTGTATCGCTTATCCGACACAGGGGAGCCTGGAGAATATCCCAGGGACGTGGGGGACACCCTAGACACGGTGCCAGTCCATTGCAGGGCACAATCACACACACACTCACACAACTTGGAAATGCCAATCAGCCTACAGCATGTGTCTTTGGACTCGGGGAGGAAACCGGAGTACTCGGAGGAAACCCCCGAAGCACGGAGAGAACATGTAAACTCCACACACAGAGGCAGGATTCGAACCCCCAAACCCAGATGTGCATGGCAAACCACTAAAACACAGTGCCTCAGAATATACAATATATAAAATATTATGATTATGAAAACTAGTGTTTATTTTTTTTGAGTATTTCTAAAATTATCACAGTTCAACATTAAAAAAAACTCATTTTGATTAATACAAAATAATAAACAAAGAGAGAAATTACAGCTACTCTAAAATGTCTCACAGCAGTATGTATGAATAGAAGGCAGTGACGTGATGCTCACAATGATACTGCTTGAAATACTATAGAAGTAAAAGAAGAGGGTCAAAGTTCACTTTTTTTAATATCCCCTTTTCAGTATGGAAATAAAACCAGACAAAGATGTCAGCCATTGTCGGCGAGTTTAACGGACGCATGCTAGACGTCCTTGGACTCACCATGTGACGTGGAAAGCTTGGCGACAGCCGTGTTTGTTACAGGCCATGCAGGCTCCGGTGGCTGCTTTACTCTCACGGCCTTGCTCTTCACAAATGTAGCACGTCTGTAAGCACAAACCACACTCAATCAACACGCAGACATCACAGAGCACACGACATGTTAGACATAGACACCATATGTTACTGGAGTTCTATAAGGCTGTCAACTATTTCTAGACTGGAGATCCTTAAATCATTTACTGTCTCAAGCTCCTTTGGTGTCGCTTTGCACTGAATCCCAACATATACACTTCTAGGTCACTTCATTAGGAACACCTGTAAACCTGATCATTTATGTCATTCCGCTGAGTTCTACTCCAGTTAGCCGAGAACAGGAAATCGAACGCTAAACTGGGCACAAGATCTGAAAAACACGACAGTTGAAGACTGGAAAAAGATTGAGCCGCATTCTTCCAGATGCACATTGTCAGCGACACTACTCAAACAGGCTGTGGAATGCAACAATGACTGATTTTTATTAATGGGCCCAAAGTGTGCCAAGAAAACATTCCCCATACCATTACACTACCTCCACCAGCCTAGACTGTTGACACAAGGCAGGTTGGGTTCACGCATTCATGCTGTTGGTGCCAAATTCTGACCCTACTGTCTGTGTGCCTCAGCAGAAATCGAAATTGATCACACCAGGCTACATTTTTCCAGTCTTTAGCTGCCCAATTTTGGTGAGCCTGTCCCCAGTGTTTCAAAGTCCTGTTCCTGGCTGGCAGCAGTGGAGCACGATGTTGACTCCTGCTGCAGTAACCCATGTGCTTTCTGCGATGCATTTCTGCTCACCACAGTTGTAAAGAGTAGTGATTTGAGTTTCCATAGCCTTCCTTTAAGCTTGAACCAGGGTAACCGATCTCTCTCATCAAAATGACTCACTGGATGTTTCTGGGTTGTTTATTTTGAAGATAATTCTGTGTAAACTCTACAGACGTTCGTGTGTGGAACATTCCAACATTCAAACCGGTCCGTTTGAGTAATTTACTACAACCACCAAGTTTCTGAGATCACATTATTCCCCCATTCTGGCGTATGATGTGAACATCACCTGAAGCTCTTGACCTGGCTCCGCCACCTTTTTAAACAGCCAATAGCGTTTTGCTTACCTCAAAGCCCGGGCTAAGCTGTACTTGACAGTTAGTTCTTGACAGTTAGTTCGGATTTTAATAATATTGGGGGTGGGACATTTCAGATTCTAGAGAGCAATTGATTGGACAAAAAATCTGATGAGAAGCTGAAGTGCAGAATGATGTCATGAAAACTGATGATCCATATCGGTGGTAGAAAGAGACTTTTGTGAATTTTGTCATTGTTTTCAGCTTATAAATAACCTTAAGGCTGACATTCATACTAAAAGCCACAAAACCTTTGTTTTTATTTCATGGGCACTTTAAAGCAGCCAATTTAATATGATACATTTTAGAGCTGCTTAAACTGCGAATTGAACTTGGAGGCAAGGCTCGGACTTTCACTGGGACTATTCCACAGCACAAGAGAAAGGCCTTATTTGACAATCAGTACGTTTACATGGACAACAATATTCCGATATTTACCATGTACTTACCTACTACAGTATATAGTAGGAAGTGAAATACATGAATTTAGGCAAGTATGTGGTTTCAGACACAGCCCACGGCCTAAAGGTCTGGAGGGACGTCGGACAGCGTGGCGTGGGGACGTAATGACGTGTGCCGTTAATCGATCTACGTTCTATAACATGTCAAACGGGAACACGGAAGGAATATTCTAAAAGCCACTCATGTAAACACCTTGATCAGAATATTGTCTTATTCAGAATAAGGTCAATAATTAGATTACTGCTGTCCATGTAAACGTAGTCAATGTTTCCTATAATAAATACCATCAATAAAACAGCTGTGTGCATCAGACCTACAAAAAGATGCCCGGATCCGTTCAGTCACCGTGAGCGCAGAACTTTTGCCCGATGCACACCGTATTGAGTCATTGCAGTCAGATCACAAACACTGAGTGTGCCGCTTCAAATTTGTTAATGCGAACTGTAATTTCATGGCTGTGAAAAGCTGCTGATGTGGTATATACAGTGCAGCTGCAAGAGGCGTAGCGTGTTGACTGTGACAGCATCGACAATTTAACAAGCCTCTCCAAAGCCCATCTTGGTAGCATGCCCGATTATCAGGCGAATAATGACTACGCTGTTTTAAATTGGCTCGCGGTGAAGACTCAATTACCGAGAAAACTGAAAGCGTTTCATCACAGATTGAATATTTCAAGCATGAGATTAAACTTGCACATGTAACATATCGCATGCAGTGTCACATATTGCTGACTGCTTGTTTCATCACACTGCCTCGGCTGGAATTAGTTCTACCGTGAATTTATCATATCGAGATGAGAAATATGATAAATGCACCGAATGATAATCGCCCAAACTAATATCACGGTTTTCCTGCTTGGGCTTACTTCAGAGAACAACATTAAAACACTGGAGCATTAAACTGAGGGTTTCCTTAATATAGTTAAACAAAAGGGGATTTTTTTTCCCACTCAAAGTATTCATATTCTAATTCTTAGTTAGAAAGAAAATGACTTTTTTTTGTGATATGAGCTATACCGGCATAAAGATAATTATTTTACCTCTCACTCTCACACACATCCATTCTCAATTTCTAAAACACGTCTAGCTTTTAAACACAATTAAGTAAACAGTGGTATATACACAGTGGTATATTTTCACGACATAGCTTGTTTTCAATGTCGATTAATTACAGTTCTCCCGTTAACAGTAGTAGCAGTAAACGTTAATGCAAATTGTTTTTGAAAGACAGGCACATAACCCGTTTTGATCTAGGCTTCATTCAAAAGTAAAGTAATGAGCACTCATGAAACCCTAGCGTCGCTATGAACATATCCATTTTTAAATATATGCTGAACTGTGCTTAGTTTGGTGTGAGAATAAAAATAATAATAATAATTATACGACACCTGCCCAAATCCCATGTAGTAGGTTGTTTTACTAACTCAAAGCCTGAGAAAATCAACAGTGCCAGGAATAAGAAACATTATTTTAAAAAGTTATCGTTCAGATTCGTATGTTCTATTGTATTTAGCTAAGCACTGAAACTATGGACTGCCAACAAACACACAAAAAAAGTGACATTAGTGCAGTCTCTCCCTCTCTCTAAGCCTTTAATGGTAACTCTTCAGAACAGAAACGACGAAGTGAGCTCACCTTATTGTAGCGCTCATGAGGGACGGACTGTAAAACAATAGGCTCCATGGTGGAGACGTTGGCAAATTCCACCTCTGGGATGTAGAGTGCACAAACCACATGAGCCCAGCCTTAAAGAGAACAGGAAAAACAACATAACTGCTGTGTTATTGCCACACTGTCCATACTAGGCAACAGGTTATACAAAACACATTACAAATTAATAACAGGATTTTATTTATTTATTTATTTATATATATAAAGATTCCTTTGCGCAATTATTCCACTACTACACTAATGAGGCTTCATGGCATAAAAATGGGGATTACATATTGCAACAATTACCTTTCAAGCTCTGTTTTTCTGGGCTAACAATATTAATAATATAGTCTTAGATAATTACACAAGCTAGTATGAGATAAAGTTAGAGATGACTTTTGGCTCATCGTGGTTCAGAGCCACTGAGGGAGAAATGCAGCAGTTCACTATATTCTGTATTTGTTCAGTTCTACCATTGTTTGCACTGGTGAGTCATTAAATGAGTTTTATAATAAAAAAATAAAATAAATAAATACTCACTGTTGGAAGCCTGTGTCAATTTTTCATAACCTTTACTCAACTTGTTTATTTACTGCATTCATTCATTATAATGCAAAACCAATAGTCATTATAATACAAGTACAATAAAATAATTTGAACACAAAAATAAGAATCATCGAATTTAAGAAGTTTTTTTTTTTAACTCCTCAAAAAGATGAATGAAATAAAATCAGTCAACGCGGGCGGCACAGGCTACGTTTACTCGCTGCAGTCCTTCTGTTTGGAAAACATGCATCGGAGAGTACAGAGCAAAATTGTGTCCCAAATGACGTACTATACAATTGCAGTATGTACTCTGAATTTTAGATGCGTAATATCAATCATTTTGTAATATCCTCATATGGAACACTGGTGTTTTTTTATTAACTGGAAGTATAAGAAATGATGAATGATTTAGTCGATGGCACGTGACGTCAAACATACGTAATGCGACGCCGCTAGCTTTAACTGAATTCCCAGAGTCAGAATAAACTTATTTCTTCAGTTTACTGTTTAAGTCAGCGTTACCTTTTATTCCCAACACGACCTCAGTCACCATCAGACAGAGGTGTAAAAAGAAAAGCGTGCACCCTCCAAGTCCTCTAAGGCAGGGAAGCATTTTATATTAAAAGCCACAAAGAAGTTTGCAACCATCAAACGTTACAAAGCGGAGCTGTGTAGTATGGAATCACAGCAGTGATGCACGAGCACAAACTTCTGTTTATATCCAAAATGCTCCACTGTGTGCAGGGGGGTTGCTTTAAAGGTTTAGTTTAATTCAAGTTTAGGCAGAAAGCGTAAGGTGCAGTGAAAGGGAGTTTTTTTTTTTTATAATTTAGGACTGTAGTTTAATTATCAGTGCTTCTAAGTGCATCTATAAAAGATGCGTAAATATTTAAATATAATATAGAGAGAGAGAGATAGACAGACAGAGTACACACGCCTGAACAATAAAGAAAATCATCGGCTGATTATGAAAAAAATCCCCAAAATAAATCCAATTTAAATTCAGTCCCTAAAGGATTTCTTGATTATGCAATCAAGCAAACGCCACAATATTCAGAGTTTGCAATTTTTCGAAATTACCGCAGATTTTCTCAAGAATTGGGCCAAGACGCATCATGTCATGTCATCGGTCAAAGCCCTCTTTTATTCACGTGCGTTGAAAACGAGAACGGTCAACATCACTGCGAAAGACTGTGCGAAGCTATTTGTGCCGCTTGCAATTTCACCAAATCCGAGTAGTTTTCCAGAAAAAAGCACAAATAAATTGAAGGGAACAAAAGATATTTTTGGCCACATCAATCACAAAAAACAAAGACAAAAAAAAACTCTTTAAATGTAAACATACTTTAGGGTTTGGGCAAGATGTTGATATAATATCAATATCGTGATAAATGAATACACGATAAACTTTTCTGAGATATTGTTGGTATGGTGATATATTTTGTACGTTTTTAATAATTACAAATTATTATATATTTTTTTTTACTTAATCTTCTTTGTTTTTGTAGGTATTAAAGAAAAGTATCATCACACTATTTGTAAACAGTACGTCAGCTAAATTATATATCGTGACATGCATTGTGCATCGCAGATATGTCCTCAAGTATCGTGATATATCGCCCGGCCCTAATATACGGATTCACAAATCTCACAAAGTGTGACGTGAAAAGCACATTTTCGCCTGGATTTGAAAATCTAGTATCTGAAAGACACTAGTATTTTCCCCCAGCAAAAAGCAAATCTATTAAAGTTCACACACCTTACAAAAAAAAAAAAAAAAATACATGTCTACAGAGAGAATGAAACACCCACTCACTACATATAAGCTCTTAATACTTTTAGGCAAAAATCTCTAAATCAACTGGCTGGAGAGTCCACAGAACATTCCAGAAACAACTTACATTCATTCCCACTAAATCAAATCTGGAGGCAACTGGGGGATCGTTTAGACCTCTACACCTACACTCTGGTCTTTCTGCTTGCTTCTGCATACCTCTGTGATTCAGAACGGCTTTAACTAACGAGGTGTCACTCCGTGTACGGTCTTATACGCTGTAATATATCATACAGAAAGAAGAAAAGAAACTCTGGCTGCTTTTCTTTCCATCTATAAAAGGTTTGCTCGACTTGTTGCCTAGGAGGACAGTGAATGGAAACTTTAATGGAAACCATTATTCGAGTTTCTATGAACTTAGGTACTGTCTCTACTGTCCTGTGAATTAAAAATATATACATGTTAATTGCAAAAAGTGTTACTCAATTTAACTCGGACACACTGATGCTCTAAAAGGACATCCTTACTTCAACAAGCATAAACCGCCCTTTACTAGTACTGTAACATATATATTCATATGACGAATATTTATGAAAGCAAATGATTTGCATATTAAAAATTCAAAACTCTACTTCACACGCACATTCGTAGCGTGTACAAAGATGCAGTGAATGTTGAGTGTTTCACAGTAGACCACAGCGTACTCAACAGCACAAACATCAAAACAACCTCCGCTATTCTCACCAACCACCAGGATATAAAATGTACAGAATGGCGTTTGTATGAGACATGGGTTCTGGGCACGCACATGCATGAAATCCAGATTGGGTTAATAAAAGAAGCAGTCTCCGAATGACCACTTCTGTCCTGTTTGTCCAGTCAGAGGGAATAATTACAGGCGTAAACTTAAAAGTGAACCCGTGACCTGTCTTTGACCTCGGACAGGGAGGGGACACAGAGGTTTTGAAGTCCCTCCAAGAATCTCACGGAAGCCTATAAAACAGGGTAATAATTTTTTTTTATTTTCATTTTAAAAACCAAAACAAACCCCAAAGAACTTCTCACCTCATCACACGCACCAGGCTGGTACCGTTTAAACAGTACAGGGGTTTTCAGGAGAACTGTGGTACACGTCAAGAATTACCAAGGAATTGGAAAACGTTCATTAAGAGGCACGAACAATATAAACAGGAACAAGAAACGAGGTGCGTTTACGGGTTCAAGCATTCTAGAAAACCTGTAGACACACAAACCAGTCACAAACTGACACAAGGGGAAATCTTTTCAGATTAATTTGCTACCATGTCCACACACACAGAGAGAGAGAGAGAGAGAGAGAGAGAGAGAGAGAGAGAGAGAGAGAGAGAGAGAGAGAGAGAAAAATGTCATACCACCCACCCCTAACAATGAGTTATGTTGGTTCATGGACTTTAAACTGATCCAGAAATGGAGTTTATGTTACTCTCCCATTCCTTAACCCTGATGTTACATGCATTACTGAGCTTAATATTTGTTAGAACTCTGGTGTTAGCTTTAAGGATTAGGCTAATTCGGTGGTTGCATTTATCAGTAGTGAAAACAGTAAGACTAATGCATTAGTATTGGAGATTAAGATAATGGGTACAAAAACAATATTAATTGTTAAAAAATGTTCAGAGTTCAGAGAGAGTAAAATTTCTTTTTCCCCATTAAAACCCCTAGAAACTAACAAAATACTACACACTGCATAGATTTTAGATACGTTTGTATATTTGTATAGCGTTTAGACTAAAAAAAGGAACCTCAGTAACACCTAATTCGGTATGAAGCTTTATCAAGCACCATAGTGTCCACGTGCCAATCAGTTGCTAACTGCTTTCTTGTCAACTTGTTTAGCTCTGTTGTAGTGACAATAACAGTGCGCTCGAATCCACGTGGGGTGAAAAAGCCCGCTCTGGCGAGAAATAGCTAAAAACGTGAGCCCAGGGTGAACTGATGTCTCCCTCATGGCCGTTTAACGGCTTAGCGCACTCTGAAGGAGGCATGGTCGAGCAGCTGTGCGTCCACAGCGGCGTGTTTACAGTCTCAGCGCTGGCCTTGCCGTGAACCCAGGCCGTGAAGAAGAGAAGTGCACTAGAAGTGCACCCGCAGCCCCATTGTGACCCCTACAACACCGCCCCGTCATAAAAAACGAGGGGAGATAAACACACACTCACCCCTCCCATTGTCACAAAGAAAAATAAGCAGGAGAAAACCACAGTGGTGTGTGTTCGGGAGTACGCGCTTCTTATTTTCACACAAGAGTGTGAAGCCTAAAACCACCAAAACGATGACCATTGGGTTAGACCATGTCTGCACACCGGTTCACATAATGTTAATAAATTACAGTCTCTCGAATGATAAATTATAATTAGATTTCTCAAAACTTAAAGCATGATTCTAACAAATATTCACGCAATTTGGCAAGAAAATTATTTTCGGACACTTCATAGAAAATAGGCTTTAGCAGTGTAGATCTCACACACACACACCTTCCTATGGCGAAATCTCTGAAGGAAAAGAATAGAATTTGGGGCTTTTAAATGATAAATAGAAATAAAATAAACATTTTAAATACACCTATAACCTGATATATAACGGTCAACAATTACATAAGATCATAAATATCACTATAATAAACTGAGGAAGCCAAAACAATTCTCAAATAAAATAGAATATATTGTGCAGCCTTAATATATTTATTTATTTTTAATTTTTGGGGCATTTGCAGAATCCTCCACCTTTATGAAATATGTCCACAGGGACGGTTAAGGCTTCAAGTGCTGTCAATATACTAGCATACAAGCAGGTATAATCAAAAAATTAAGAATTATTTTTAAAAAAGCCCAAAAGGAAAGCAAGTTATATTGGAAATTATTATTGTAATTATTTAGTAATGCTGCACTGGGGCGAACAGCAGACCAGACATTGAGAGAGCAAATGCACACTCTCTCTTTTCGGAATTACATTGAAACTAATTACAAATAACATTTTGGTTCTGATTATAAAAAGCACAGTAACATTCGCTTATCATTCACATTTCTAATTGTTTTAGATTTATTGGCCAGGTAAAAAGGGTGCTTATTAACAATCACATCTGAAACTTCCCACATTCTTATTTTATTCATCTGAAGGCTTCGCTGTAAGGCACGTAATTAAATCACGAAATAACATTCAAAACGAGTGGCGCTGGTGTTCACAGGTTAATTTGTTCCAATTAATCAAGTTCTTATCATTTCTGACCTGTTTTTATAATTTTCTTATCGTTTTTGACCTGCCTGGTTTAATTTGTTTTTAAGTAGCATAAATAATAATGGCCTAATGTGTTCTGTTGAAAAAAAAAAGATCCATGCATCTAATAAATACACAAAGATAAGATTTTATCCATTCAAATAATGTTCACGAAATAAATCTGTACCGAGAGGGTCTGTAAAAATTATTTCACACTTAGCATGTTCTAAAGTGTCTACAGTAATATAAATGTAATATTTAGCATAACTCTCATAAAATCGATTATTTGACCTCTACGCAGAGCTTGTGTTGCCCTGTTAAAGCCGCTCAAAATTCAGCAGTATACTTCTGTAAAAAAAATAAAATAAAATAAAATATTCTAGGACGAACTTTCTAGAATGGTTGTGAGTGGGCAGTAAGTCTTAACCCTGGCAAACAAAAAACTTTGGTTTTTAGGAGCCATTTAAAAAACAAAACAAAAAAAAAACCCTCAGTCCTCTGATACAGTTTTTCTACTAAATGTGGTCAGGCTTCTGAAAATGAATAAGCACACTGATTAACTGGGTACTGAACAACAGCACACAGCCATTTACCTTTAAAGACATATCTATGGAGACATACTGATGTATATATGAAGAAAGAAAAAAAAAACACCTGTATATTTTTTTTTTACACACACATACATATATGTATGTATATATATATATATATATATATATATATATATATATATATATATATATATATATATATATATATATATATATATATATATATATATATACACACACATACACATACATATATATATATATATATATATATATATATATATATATACACACACACACACACACACACACACACATATATACACAAATACATACTGATGTATATATATTTTAAAAAAACACACGTATAGATACACACACACATATAAAAAGAAAATACTAATATTATACATACACACACATCCATATAACTACTTAAATCTTTATGCGGATGGAGTTACTAATAAAGGGGTACATTTAAAAAGGATTACAGCTACATTACAGAGAAACGGAGCAAAACTCTTAAATAAAAATGCAGCCTTACCTCCATTGTCGGTCCTTTTCAGAGCTCCATCTTTGTGTGGACAGAGCTCACATCTCTGCAGAAAGATGAGAAACATAAAACTAAGTATGCATAAAGCAGAAACCAAGCTTTTATTTATTAAGGTAATAAACAATAATTTCTCAGCGAGAAGTGAAGACAGAAACGCCTGTCAATTTATTGAATAAAGGGAACAAACACATGACCTGAAACTATTAGTTCTCATTTTCATAAGGGCCAAGTCTAGACTAAAGTAAGGTTCCTTTTCAGTGCATCTCTCAGACACGATTCTTGATGAAATAGGAATTATGTTTTTTGGCTTGAGATCATGATTATTGTTCACAGATCTTTGCTGGTGAAAATCGGTCTTGATAAGAGCGCTCTATGCAAAACGCAGTTTTGTGAGGCAGTGTGTGTAGTCATGGTGTCAAAATTCATTCACATCTTTCCAACATCGTTTCTGCCTTTATTCTTCTGGTGAGTCACTGTGCTAGAGTCACATTGTACCACGTCGAAGGTCGCTCGTCACAGCGAACAATGGGGAACAGTAGTGCTATTTCAGGCAATAAAACTTGCTTGTCCAAGCAGAATTGTACTGAGAAACTAATCAAGATCAGATTTAATACAGCTCTTTGTGCAGCCCTACTCTCAAACCAGGTGTGGGTTGACAACTTGTAAACTTGATGTGATGATTTAGAACAAAACATGACATTCTGCAAACATTTTGCACGTATTTCAAACAAACACGCATCTAATGGTTTATTACAGTGTAATCACTATGAAGGCCACCTACAAGAGAAACAGGTACAGAATGGCAATTAAATAAAGAGAAGTATTAAAGAAGTGGTGCCCAAGAAAGATTTCAATATTTTATTTGAAGAAACGCAAGATCCTAACGGGACTCTTAACTCTATTTTCTGAAAGCGAAATACTTCAGACAGTACAAAGGTCAACTTCAAGACAAACTGATCCAAATCGATTAGATGGTCTCTTAATAAAATACAAAACATTTATCAATTGATTTAAACATTTAAACAAAATCTGAATTAATAGCAAAGTTATTCCAGTATTATCTAGTCTGATATTGCATTTTTGTGGCTTTGAGCTTTACAGCGCCATCAGAATACTTTATCTGTTAAGGATTTTATGTGGAAAAGATGGAATAATGTAAGTACATGTAAATTATTTTTTAAATAGAGATTAAGAATATTGCAAAAATATAAAGAAACAGCTGGTTGAAACATATACAGGCCCTCATTGATGTCAGTAATAACGCCGTTGCTCAGCATTGCTCAGTGCTGACGGTATCTATGATGTTGCAGGGGGTATCACAAAAAGGCTAGGGTATGTTAATAGCATAAATCGTTTAAAAACGTATAAAACGGATATTTAACTGCAGTCTGCAAAATGTTTGTGTTTATAAGCAGCCAGCTGAGTGTATAGGCTTCATTTATGTGATTATTAGAAAATGTGTCCACATCCATTTTATCTTGCACAAAATAAACTGTATACAACTGTAGTTATAGATAGTTATTGATGTTTTGTTCATAATTTTAGATCTGTGCATTGATGCAATATGAATATTCATTTTTACACTTTTATTATGGAGAGAAAAATATTAAATCATCAACAACTTGACTGCCCAAATAGGAAAACAAAGGGGAAAAACCTCTATACATCCATTATGGTTTTGAAACGTACCTAATTTTGTTTTAAAGGTCTCATACAATAGATTTACATGCATCCAAGATCCAAAAACACTTTAATGTGCTCGTAATTTAAACAATTCCTTCAACAGGATTCATCCTAAACTCCACCTTTCAGGGAGCATACTCTGTTCTGATCGGTCAGATGTCCCAATCTGTTGTGATTGGTCTACCGCGGTCAGCTTGTTTCAAAAAGGAAACGCCCAATAACATAAGATAACAACTTTCAGCTCCGTCTGTTGTTACAGACTACACACTACATGACAAAGTAATACTTGAAAAATCATAATAGGTGCACTTTAATGATCAACTTGTATTTCTATATCCCTTTTTAATCCAGATAATCTATTTAAAATGATTTTACTCAGATACAGACAGTGGCATGTAGACTAACTGATCATGTGATACGGTCTAATTGCACACATCAACAGTGTGCTTCTGACAGGTGTGAATTTAGAGAGAATGTAGAAATGACCTAGCGAATAATATTTAACATAGCTAATATTTTTGAATGTTGTTCTCCAGATGTTCACCAAGCAACAGTAAGAAAATAGAAGAGCAAAAGTCTGCTGTGACCTAATTTTGATACTTAATAATTAGTGGCTCCTATATTTTTACTGCACAAAAACTCCACATTCCCAACTTCTTGTTTCCTACTGGTTCATAACAAAGAGGTTCTCAAATACACAAGTCACAGTTAAACTTCATACAGCTGGTGCAAAGGGTCACACCCTTTCCCCTTCAGTGAAGTGTTTTGTTTTGTTTAAGCAAATGAATTTTATTCACGTTTGGCCTGACCAATGCTTTAGGTGAAAAATCTGAATCTCCCCTAGCACCATGGCAAGGAGTCAAAAACCATAAATCTTTATTAAAGTGAAGATGCATGATATACCACAGTTCAAAAACCTTTCCCATGTTTCTTCAGAGCACAGAGATCGAGCAGGAGATAATTAGAGGTTGCACAGACACCCTTAAATGATGTTTATTGCCTAACAGGAACTGCATACATTTGGTGCAAATACAGAATTTACCACAAAAATGTCAACACAATGAGTTCACTTAACAGGTTTCCTCTTTCAACTGCCACTTTCATTTTAAGCCCAGTAAAATGTAGTTTAAATACAGGTGTGGCAAAAAGTTTACATACACCTTACATACCAGACAGTACCTGTGTTACAGTCCCATCCAAAAGTATTCGAGCACAATCCTAACAATCTCTTCTCTCCCTCTCTCCTTCTGTCGAGCCACATACAATTTTATGGAGATACTAGAGATCCTGATCCTTTCTGATCTCCGGACCTGCCTGATCCATTTCGGATGTCCTACCTCTGGATGGAGCGCTCATCTACTCCATTTCCAGATTGCTCGGACTACGGCTGCTTCCAAGGCCAAACAGACCTCTTATAAATCCATAAGGAACTTTTTCACACTATCTGTTGTAACCCAGATGAGGATGGGTTCCCTTCTGAGTCTGGTTCCTCTCAAGATTTCTCTCTCAACATCTTCGGGAGGTTTTTCCTTGCCACCGTCACCAGCGGCTTGCTTAATTGGGATAAATTCATACATTTAAAATCTGTATACCGTGTTTATATGTTTCTGTAAAAGTGCTTTGAGACAATCACCATTATAAAAAGCGTTATACAAATAAAATTGAATGGCAAGTACAATTCTTTTGTTTTTACTATTAATGTGTAAAACATAAAATATAGCACCTTTGGTGGCAGACCACCTATGTTTAGGTGAGCAAATGTATTGGAACAGATAGGGTTCCCATAAATAACACTTAATATTTGGTTGCATATCCATTGGTAACAATAACTGCATCAAGCCGACGACCCACTCACATCATCAAACTGTTGGATAATTCTTTTGTGATGCTTTTCCAGGATTGTAATGCAGCTTCTTTCAGTTGTTTGTTTTGGGGTATTTCCCCCATCAGTCTTCTCTTAAAGAAGAAGCTTTGCTGCTCAATTGGGTTAAGGTCTGGTGACTGACTTGGCCAGTCTAAAACCTTCCCCCCCGATAATGTCTTTTTTTTGTGTTGGCTGTGTGTTTTGAATCATTGTCTTGCTGCATGATGATGTTCCTCCAAACAGATTGGATGCATTCCTCTGTAAACTGGCAGACAGAATGCTTCTGTAGACTTCTGAATTCATTCTGCTGCTACCACCATGAGTTACATCATTAATAAAGATTAGTGACCCTGTTCCAGAAGCAGCCATGCAAGCCCAAGCCATGGCACGACCTCCACCATGTTTGACAGATAAGCTCGATCATGAATTCCAATCTGGCTTTTTCGATTCTTACTGCTGAGGAGTGGTTTTCATCTTGTGGTATGGCCTCTGGTATGGCTTGCTTTTCTCCCACAGACAGCTCTTGGGTCTTTGTGTTGGTTGATCTTTTTTTTAACAATAAATGCAATGTTCACAAACAAAATCCTCAAGTCAACAGTAGACATTCAGAACATTTAACGGTTTAAACAATCAATCTATAAGGGCACACCTGAGCAACAAGAAACGCCACCCAGTCGTGTTCCAATATTTTTGATCACTTGAAAAATGGGTGGGTTCAAACAAAAGGTGCTACGTTTTAAGCCGTTTAACACATCTTGAAAGCTGAATTTCTGATCCATCATCTCACATTCATCTTTTGATATAAAACTAAATGTCTTCCATGCAAGACGAAATAAACGGTCTTGCCATTTCAATGCTTTTGGAGGGGACTGTATGTCAATTAGGGTGTCTACTTTTATGTCCATAAGATCACTTCAAAATAATAGCTAAGATAGATTTATTTCATCTTCTATTTACTTTATCAGATTTTCAGATTTACAAGGTATTTGGTACCATTGCTTTTTAGTTATCTGAACTTTAATCAAACTCTTAGGTTATCCTTCCACAAGCCTCTCACAGTGCTGGAATTTTAACCCAGACCACTTTACTGAACTATAACTCTGAATTATAAAAGGTTTGTGGGAAATTTGAGCATTTCCTGGGAAGTTTCGTCATTGATGTAAACACAACAGTCTTCATGAAGTGAGTGAGACTCTGGTAAAGCAGCAGATGTGCATTATTCAATGCACCAAGTGATAATGACTCTTTGTAATGTTAATTAACAGATTAATACTTTTCCTGCTGAAAAATTCGGCTTGGTTTGACCTACCATCTGCCAAAACACAGGACAAGCTTGTCAAATGTTCCAAAAAAATGTTCCATTAAAGCCACAAATGCAACATCATAGATGAGTTGTTTCAAGAAAATAAAACAACGGCAAGAAACAAGCTCAGACACACAAACAATCAATTTAATCACGCAAAAGGGACCGTTAGAAAATACCAGCCTGTGTTTTAGCAGCTGGACAGGCCAAGCTGAAGCAAGTATTTTAGGAGAGTTATTCTAAAGGTTTAACAGTTAATGATAACTTTGATAATTCTTATAAGATTAATGTTGTAGATTTTACTGGGTAGTCCTGTTTTCTCTCAAGGCAGTGCTCCTATCAGCAAGTCTATGTAACATTACTGGAGAACTGGCCATGTCTTGAGGCCAATATTTATGGAAAGGATGGAAAATCCTTTGGCTGTTCATCTACATGTGGAATAACTGGGACTTTGTGCACATTTGATTTTTCACCCAAATGTTCCTTTAGGCTGGAACTACTGTACAAATACAAGTGTGAGTAGGTAGGTAGGTAGGTGGGTGTGTGGGTAGGTAGGTAGATGGGTAGGTAGGTAGATAGGAGGGTAGATAGATGGGTGGGTAGGTAGGTAGGTAGGTGGGTAGATAAGTGGGTGGGTAGGTAGGTAGATAAGTGGGTGGGTAGGTAGGTAGATAAGTGGGTGGGTAGGTAGGTAGATAAGTGGGTGGGTAGGTAGGTAGATAAGTGGGTGGGTAGGTAGGTAGATAACTGGGTGGGTAGGTAGGTAGATAGGTGGGTGGGTAGGTAGATATGTAGGTAGGTAGGTAGGTGCACTACCATTAGCTTTGCACTAACGTCTTGAATCCAGCAATATTCAAACCTAACTGCACTTGCTTAATCAACTAGTTTAGATTTTGTTTTTTTTAACTGATATGGTGTATGAGATGATGCTGCTTCACAAGAAACCTTTCCTAATCCCCAAAAGTGATCAACATTTGAATACTCTGGCCTCCATTTTCCCCAATGCTCGACCGAGACAGTTATCGAGCATGGACAAGGTTTTGGATTGCCCACTAATTTCAATGAATGCTTAATTGTACTAAACATCCTGAAAGAATTATAAATAACTCTATAGAAGGTTAGTGTACGTTTGGCTGTATGGATGCTTCAAAATACAGAAAACTCACCACTCGTGCTGCTCGCTCCTGAGATTCACATTTCCTGCAGAACCAGGGACCAGTTGGGACTTGGACAATTCCATAACAAGCTGAAGGGAAAATAAAGAAATTTAGTGTACCGTGACATGGACATGAAAGTAAATGAGCTGTTGATTTTATAAAACAGCAAAGCGAACACATGTTTATGCTATAAACAGACCAGAATGCTTGTGAGATTGATGGTGTTTCAACACAAACACTTTAACCTCAGCACTACATCAATGTACACCAGGTTTTTTTTTATTTATATAATATATATATCCCAAAGACCCCCCATCCCACCTCCCAATGTAAACTAAAGTGTACCAGCCGAGCTCCATATAAAACAACATGCAGACTACAAACAAATTTGGGAAGTGGTTATACTCAGTTTAATCAGTATAAAATAAGGAATTGTTCCACATAAGCTATCTAACTTTAATGCTGTCCTCAGACTTAAAATTACGATCAACAAAAGACAGTTTAGGGTTTTATTTTAATATCTTTTTTTGGTCGACATTCGCATTGACATTGGTGCATCCTCCGTACCTTGCTTTCAATCCAATGTGATTGATCCTCACAAATAATCACAAGGGGTTTTGGATAAGAGCACTGCTGAGTCTAAATCAATCTGATTATGTTACTTGCTCTCTCTCTCTCTCTCGTCAAACACAGCCAATCATGGGCGTCTGTGAGGTCATGTCTGAGGAAGAAGGCAGATAGCGCGTTCCTCTGAGTGCTGTGCTGCCCTGTGACACAGTATGAGCTGGCTTCAGGTGTCTATCAGGACTGTTTTATTATATTATAGTAGAGAGGTGGCTGGTGGGAATGAATTGTGAAATTGGGGAAAAAATGGCCAAAAAAAAAAAGCCGATTACCATAACTAGTTTCAGCTCAATCTTCAGCACGCAGCCAGTAAATACCAGAGGCAGGGCTTTCTCTTACAAACCTACCTAGGTTAGTACAGGAAGTAAGTCTGGAATCACTAACGACTCGTTTCAGCAGTTCACAATCGGTTCTTTCGCTTGCTATGTAATAACTATGTGTTGCGCTTTGATTTGGGAAACTTTGCAGACTTGTTTCCAGTCACAAACAGCTCTATGACACACACTACATGAGAGGGAATATTTGAAAAAACCATAACAGGTGCACTTGAACATCTCTAAACACAACATTCACTTTTACTCTGCAGGACGCGCGCGCACATACACACACGTGACGTTACAGGAAGTCCGGAGGTGTGAAGACGACGAAACACTTTGATGTTGAGGACGAGTGCGTGCGCGAGCGAAGCCGCACTGCATACAAGCATGCTGATCCACACAGAGCCCAGAATAGCTGACCTACTGACCCAACTGCTACTAAAGGGTCACAGCGAAGAGTTACACATTTATAACACACATCAACTAATATAGCAGAACAGTCCTACAACTCATTATTATTCGAAATTCACTATTATTATCAGCTGTTACGCGGCCAGTTTTAGATATTGCATCATTTACGTCACTAGATAACTATTTACTGACAGTAGGATCAACGTTAATATAGTTACGTCATATTTACCCCAGAAAAGTTCAACGTTAAATTAGCGCATGCATTTAATTTGTCAGTTAACTAAGCAGCTAGCTAGCTAAATTCGTACACAAACAATAAGCTAGTGTATCTAAATACCTCAAACCCTAAACAAGTAGTCAGCTGGTTACACGTTTCGTCGCTGTCATATATATATATATTTTTTTAATCATTCAACATTTTTGTTACCAAAACATGTGGCTTCACTAGACAACATGCATTTTTCCCCACGCGTATTCGAACAGGTCCCGCCTACTCCGCTCTGATTGGTTAGCGCCGTTCTGTCCCCTGCTCTATGAATGGTTAATCTCTCTCTGTCATCGCTCGCCGGTCATATAGCCAATACAAACGAGCCGGCGCGATGTGCCGGAATACGGGTGGAAAAACCACACCGCGATAGATAGCTAGCGAATTAGCTTAGCATATGCGAATTAGCTTAGCAATCGCGCGTCAAATACGACGCAATCGAAACACAAGGTGCGCACAGAAGTGACCTTAAGGTTGGTGTTTGTTTAAAACAGTTATTTAAATAAAAAAGGAAATGGTGATTTGTACCTTGATGCACGGCAACATTACAGCCGTGTCCGTCGCAGTAAACCAGCGGGTTTTCGGCCCAGCCTCTCTCATCAGAGCAAACACAGCAACCCCCGATCATCTCCTTCATATTAGCGGCCAAATAGTCGCTAAATACCATCTACAAACAGAAATCAAGTCCGCAAACGTTTATATCGAGGCCTCGTCGCGAATATCCAGGATCCCTTCCGATGAAAAGTCCATATCTGATGTCGTCTCCTTCACATTAGCGTCCGAAGGGGTCGCAGGATCCAGTCAGGAAAAAGGTGCGGAAAAACACGTCTGGAACGACTGGATGAAGTCTTCGTCCGTGTATCTAATTCCACTGTCGACGGAAAGTCATACTTGCTCGTGTTTACAATCTAAATTGCTATTTTTGTTTTGTTCAACACACAAACCCGAAGGCTCTCGGGAAGTAAAAGCGCGATGTGCGCATGCGCAGGACGGGCACCGCTAGAGGAGCTGATTGGTAGCAGCAGCAGGCCTCGTTGTGTAGAAGAGTACAAGCACACGGTCCACTCCATCCTCACACGTCCTCTTATTCTTTATTTACTCTGTTTTTATTCATTTATTTATATATTTATATATATATATATATATATATATATATATATATATATATATATATATATATATATATATATATATATATATATATATGTGTGTGTGTGTATGTATATATATGTGTATATATATATATATATATGTGTGTGTGTGTGTGTGTGTGTGTGTATATATATAAAACATTGCGATCAACTCTTTTTAAACATTTTTTTAAAATGTAGTTACGTTGAGTTTTTATTCATTCTTTTTTATATAATTAGTGTATAAAAGGGCAAACACATACTGAGCCCCCATACAGTACAGCCTCTTATTCTTTCTTTACGCTCTTTTCTGTATCACATTTAGATAAAGTTTAGTTTTTATTTTTAATTATTATTGTATAAGGGTAGGGTGGCTTAGTTGGTTGACACGTTCTCCTCACACCTCCAGGGTCAAGGGTTCGAATCCCACCACAGCCCTGTGTGTGCGGCGTTTGCATGTTCTCCCTGTGCTGAGGGGGTTTATTTTGGGTACTCCGGTTTCCTCCCCCAGTCTGAAGACAGGCACGGTAGACTGATTGGCATGTCCGTAGTGTATGAATGTGTGTGTGAGTGTGCCCTGTTTAGCACCCTGTCTTGTACCCAATGCTCCTTGGGATAGGCTCCAGGTTCCCTGTGACCCTGAAGGGAAAGTGGTATAGAAGATGGATGGATGACAGCCTCTGTTTCAGTTTAGTGTTCATTTTATTTTTTGTTTTATTTAACTACTCTGTGTGTCTCATTTCTGGAACTTCAGATGCACAGGAATGTGATACCCCTTGTTAAATCTTTGTACAAGGCAGTGTGAGATAATGCAGTTTAACCCTTTATTAATCAATACATTCATTAATCAGCAGTAAACACTTTATCGTATTTACAGTGTCACAGTGTCTACAGAATCTTTCCTGGGAACACTGGGTGTGAGGTAGAAAGACACCCTGGATGGGGTGCCAGTTCATAGCAGAGCACCATGCACACACACTTTTACACATTAAATTTAGCATAGTCAGTCCATTTACAGCCATGTTTTTGTGAGGTGGGAGGAAACCAAAGAACCTGGAGGAAGCCCATGTGGACACAAGGAGAACATCTCAAATCTTGAATCTATGAATTAAAAACTAAAAAGGATGTGAGGCTTGACTATACGGTATATTAAAACTGGTTTGTAATAATAGCGTGTCTATACAGTACCCTGTGCCAAAAGCCATGCTTTTGGGTATTCTACTTTTGGGTTACTTAGGAACTCGTTGAGAGAAACTCTGATTTTAATGTTAAGTAACTCTATCAATTATCATGTTTTGATATCACAATATCAAACTTGTTAACTTATTTCTCACTAGAAGTTAACATTCTGTCCACCATGTATTTAATTTGTCTCTGACAATCGATACTCTTTTTAATTTGTCTAAAACAAGGACCCCAAGAAGATTGCTGTCCATATGATGGAACAAACCAGCAGACGTGAAATTTTTAAGTATTGTTGATGACCATATTGAACAAATTAGTGATCACCAATCCTGCTCTTGGAAATCCACCTTCCTACAGTATTCAGTTTAAGCCAATTTCCCAGGGGTTGATTTGGATAATCAGGTAGACTGATAATCTAGAGCAGGTGTGTTTTGGGGAGAAAATTCCAGACAACATACAACTTCAGGTGAAATAGCTGAGTTTAGGCACATAGGGGTCAGTTATGGCAATGGCAAATGTATAGTAACTCAGCAGTCACATTTATGTTTTTCATGACATTTGGGAGCTGGGCTAAAACATCCCAAATTCAGCTAAACACATCTACTGCTTTTCTGGAATTCCAAGGACAGACCGTAGCCTGGTCCATATCATGTCTGATATATAGTTTTCCATTAAGTGTGAGTTGTGGCTGTTTTTAGCAGCAAGATTCATATCACTTATCATTCCATGGTGTTATGTGGGCTAGAAAAGAGCGGTAAGAGTGGCCCAGCCCTGGGCCATCACTCATTTGCTGTGGTAAATCTCAACGAACAGTCGCTGCACTGGTCTAAATAATCTAACCTGCTATTAAAATAGCTTAAGGGATTCCTACACTAAGATTCTGCTTTATAGAAATGATGTGTTGTTTGAGTTAAACCTAGTGGGTCATTTTGAAGTATCGTGAACACCCTGCCCCATTATGCTACCACCCAGCACACTGCCATTATGAATCCCTGACTTTAGCAAAAGTATATTCCTTTTTCAAAATAAAGATATGGCACGGTGTACCAGAGGCATCACACCGAAGATTGGGCTTAAAATAACCTCATCAAATCATTATACTGAAATTGTAATTTTTAGAATAATGTGTTCGCTGGTAAAGTACATTACTCACGCCTACATGAGAATGCTGGTTTCTAACATTAGTTACCCGACTATAAGTATTTCTGTCAATTTTAACTATATTTTCAAAAACAAATGACAAATGTAATGTTGTATATGCATGAAAAACTTGTTTCCTCTTAGATCAAAAGGTTCATTTCCTTTTACTAACCTTATAAATCATTCTTTCTAGAGTGTAAACACATTTAACCACATTGTAGAAATCATGTTTCTAGATAAACTGCATTCAGGACATTTGACATCTTCATACCTAACCCTAATATGCAATATGATGGTCATTTTGCATGTTAAAATAATCTGGACTCCCTGGAATCAGTTTTGCAGGACAGGATGTCGGCTAAACTGCTGCAGTGTAGGACTTTCAGCTCCATACTGATATTGACACAGTGCAGCAAAGTCCTTCATACCAATCGCTATCAGATTGTACAATTCATCCACGTTGTGTAGACTATGCGATAATGCAACATTTTTCACGATCCTCCACACTGTATTTACTCTTATTATTTTTCTTATGGACCATTACACATTCCACTGTCAGTCACTTTATGATCACCTACACTACACTCAATTTACTTATTTTTGTTGCTACATAACATTTTTATTTACTTCGTTTACTGCAGTATGAATACTGTAATCTGTGTTTGCTGTGCATTGTCTATGGCCCTGTAATCTATCTATCTATCTTTCTATAACAGTGCATGGTGTTTTCTTGGTTTAACAATAAATAAATAATTTTTCAACATTCAAGAATGACTAGATGTTTTATTGGGTATGTAAGTTTATGCATATTCAATTAGATTAAGTGCATTTGCATAAACAAATATGTATTTTTTTCTTTCTTTTAATTTTAAGGTATGGAAAATACATTACAGATGTTACACAGTTCAGTTAGACAAAAAACGAAAAGTAGTGAAATCTTTCTCTTAAATGCAAGCAGGAACATTGCAGGAACATTTATAAATGTGATACATTTTCTCAGCAAAGGACAAAAAGTTGCTAGGACCTTGACGTTCATTAAAAACTAAAAATGTAAAAAAAAAAATAAAAAAATTTTAATTCCCCCAGAAGGATATTAGAAAGCATATTGCATTCATTTTTATATTTGTTAATATTTTTTTTTATAAATATAACATTTTGTTTGGGACAAAGATGTTTGCAGACTGTACTTTATGTTCACAGTTTATAAGAGAGCTTTTTGTGGCATGAAGAAATGGTTCAAATGTGTTTTTGAGAACTTGATTGATTGGGATGAATTCATGCCATTTTTCCCCATTCATGCATGTGCTCAAATTATGACTAACATTTTTATGTGGATTACACAAACATGAAAGTAATAATAATCCATGTATGCTGTAAATGCATAACCATGAACGCCGCATTCTAGTGCATACAAACCAGTTTGCTGCCTAGTGTGTGTTCTGTCCTATAGTCACTGTGGGTGTTTTTCTGTGTGGGTTTGTTTTAAACCCAGTTATTTTAAAGTGTGGGTTGGTGCTCATCCTGTGTACTTAATGTCCAAACCCTGTTATTGTAGTAGTAATAGTAGTAATTATTTTTGTTCCACAAATTATAAGCCAAAATGTCTGGTTGCTGCAACATGCTGTTCTACCAAATCATGACTGTCTACAAAATAGGTAACTTGGTATATAGTGTATTGAAGAAAAAAAAGAATTAAACATCAACGTTAATGTAGGGCAGCTGTAGCTCCATGACAAAAACTTCCTTTTGTCCACCACACTGTGAAATGGGAGTGTAGACTTCAGTCTACTGAGATTGAGATCAGATGCTCAATCTTGCCTCATAGATGTCTTTAGGAAATGAAGACTTAATACAGCATCTGTCTTATCTCATAACTACAGGTGCATCTCAAAAAATTATAATGTCGTGGAAAAGTTTTTTTTTCGTTATTTAATTCAAAAAGTGGAACTTTCATATATTCTATATTTATTACACAAAGTGAAACATTTCAAACCTTTTTGTTTGTTTGTTTTAATTTTGATTACGGCTTACAGCTCATGGAAATCAAAAATCCAGTATCTCAAAATATTAGAATTAAGAATTGATAATACAGAAATGTCCACCTTCTGAAAGGTATGTTAATTTATGCACACTTGTTCTGAACTCCTTTTGCACAAATTACTGCATCACTGCGGCGTGGCATGGAGGCGATCAGCCTGTGGCACTGCTGAGGTGTTCTGGAAGCCCAGGATGCTTTGATAGCAGCCTTCAGCTCATCTGTATTGTTGGGTCTGGTGTCTCTCATAGATTCTCTATAGGGTTCAGGTCAGTGTGAGTTGGCTGGCCAATCAAGCACAGTAATACCATGGTCAGCAAACCAGTTACTAGTAGTTTTGGCACTGTGGGCAGGTACCAAGTCCTGCTGGAAAAGGAAATCAGCATCTCCATAAAGCTTGTCAGCAGATGGAAGCATGAAGTGCTCTAAAGTCTCCTTGTAGACGCTCTCGACCTGCGAAAACACAGTGGACCAACACCAGCAGTTGACATGGCACTCCAAAGCATCACTCACTGTAGAAACCTCACGCTGGACTTGGATTCTGTGCCTCTCCACTCTCCCTCCAGATTCTGGGACCTTGATTTCCAAATGAAATGCAAATTTTAATTTCATCTGAAAAGAGGACTTTGGACCAGTGAGCAGCGGTGTTTTGAGTAAAAAGGTGTTTTGAGATAATTAGCTGATTAGAGTTCTTCTCGGGTCAACATTGCTGTATTAGAAATTCTTTATTCTAATATTTTTGAGATAGTGAATTTTTCCAGTAGTGGAGCTCATTTCCATGAGCTGTGAGTCATAATCATCAAGATTAAAACAAAAAAGGTCTTTAAATATTTCACTTTATGTGTAATGAATCCAGAATATATGAAAGTTCCACTTTTTGAATTAAATTACAGAACAAAATTAACTTTTCCATAATATTCTAATTTTTTTAGATGCACCTGTATATAATATAATCCAAAATCATTACGTTTACACAAACGATTTGTTCCTTGATCTTTAGTAGCCATTTAATCCTGGGCAGGGTCACAGTGGACTCAGAGCCTATCGCAGTGGGTTGAAGGTGGGATGGGATGCCAGTCCATCGCACAACACCATGCACGAAGATTCACACACAGCCAATCCACCTGCAATCGTGTTTGTTGGGAGGTTGGAGGAAATTGGGAGAGCAATAAAGCTTTGGCTCTCTGGACTTGACAGATACTGTATGTCCTGATGCAAACTTCGACAAATAAAAAATTACTGATTACTAATACAAGATGCAGCTTTATGTATGATATGGCAGTTCAAATAGTCACTAAATAGACATGAAATTACAAAGACAAATGTTTAAGCAGGACTGTTAAGATTCATTTGAGTATAAAAATCAAACACCAGATTAAAAAACAAAAAACAAAAAAACACCTAGATCATGTAAATTCAAGTAAAAAAGTCATTCAAAAAATGGCATTGCAGAAAAAGAAAAAAAAAAGAAAAAAAGGTACTTGCTCTACATCACTCCTGCACTGATCTCCATGAACATACCTACCTACAACTTGTGGGTTCCTGTGCAAAACGATACAGACGTGCACGGAGCTTGGCAGCCTAGTGTTGTAAATTATTTCTTCAGTGCAGAGAAGAGTCAGGTGGTGTGGGTATGTAGTTGACAGAGATTCTATCTTCATTCAGTGCACACGAACAGACCAATACATATACCAGCAGATGGGAGGTTTTCTACAAATGTCTGGAAGCTCAACTAGATGACTCCTTGTCCAGAAGTCCTGTACATGCACCTTAAAAACTAAAATATCTGCACTATATAATCAAATCACATGACTTATTTCCTCACCAAATTCCTTACTTGAGAAGCTAATGTTAATATTTCTCCAGGTTTACTTTTGGCCTTTCCAATACCCTTTTTGCACCAACACACAGAGCTGGTGTCAATCCAAGGACTCCGCAAACTATTTTTAAGCAGCATCCAGTATGTCCACAAGTTTAGGAGCCAAAACACTACCAATCATATGTGGGAGTAATATATAACCCTGAAGGCTTTTACAGATTCTACTTTTGGTTTGGAAAGGATATTGTTCTATTTAATGTCAAAGCCATTAGAGCAGCTAACTTCACAGAGACTTCACCACAAATAGTGATTAACTTCACTTTAGGGACACACAGAATAGAAAATTGCAAAGAATACAATTACTTAGGATTGAAAATTCATTCCACTGGAAATTTCAGTCCAGCAATGAATGAGCTGAGAGAGAAAGCACGCAGGGCATTCTACACAATTACAACAACAAATGAATTCCCAAATTCCAATTCAAATCTGGCTCAAATGATATGAATCATTAATTGAACCAATTCTGCTGTACGGTAGTGAGGTCTGGGGGCTACTCACAAAGAAGATTCTCCTCGCCCGGCTAGTCCTGATCCTCAGCTCATTAACACACACTAACACGGTTCTACATCAGGAGCAGAAGGACACAAGAACAATCAGACCAATCAGAACTCACCAAATTATAACATTACAGAAGAAAACTACATCACCCATTCGAACACACAAGCACAAAGGAAAACGCAGTGCTATCTGGCCCTATACCCACAGTATATTGTAGCTGACTATCTGAGCACAGTGACTGCGCACTGACGCAGAACCACACTGACAAAGGACAGACTCAGGACACACACTACACTGGCCATCGAGACGGCCGCTATAAGTAATCACGGCTCCCTAAAGAGCAGAGAGTGTGCACACAGAGCAATAGAAACACAGTGGAGAAAAAGCTGCACTTTCTAACCGAGTGTAACAAGTTCAAACACTTGCGTGAATTATATTTTCCTCCAAACACAAACTGCCCGTTCTGTTAAGAGAAATAAAGGAGAGGTGTGTTTTATCCTGTGTGCCTGCCACAACCTGAGGGACAGTGAGTAACCCACCCAAACACACACACACACACACACACACAAACATATAGTCCTGCTTGTCTTCTGTGTTTTTATTTTTAACTTCTTTTAATATTTCCAGTATTTGCATTGAAGCTTGGTTTCTATTCAATCATCTACTATATGGACACGAATACAATATGTTTATTCAGATTCTGATAACAATTTTCTTTACGCTACTCATACACTACTACTAGTTCTGCTACTAGTTCATATTTTAAGGCTAAAAGGGACTGGGCTTTCTCTGTGGCTGCTCCTGGGCTTTGGAATAGTCTTCCCCTCAACATTAGATCTTTCCCTTCTGTTTTTGTGTTTAAATGCTCATTGAAAACTTATTTGTATTCATTATGTTTTAATTGAGGACGTAAATTTTTCATTGGACTTTTCTTTGGTTTTTGTTTACTCTTTTGTTTATTTCTTGTACAGCACTTTGGTTTCAACATACAGTATGTTGTTTAAAATGTGCTTAATAAATCGATAAACTAAAATACACAAAGTTTATTATTAACAGTTCCACATTCCTGTAATGTGTTGGCAATACTGTACATGTATATGGTCAGGTCATGCCAATACAGCTTGTTGAATTGAATTAATTGATTAAACCTGAGAGTGGTGAGAGTCTGGAACTGATCATGCATCGGAAAGAAATTTTTCCGAAGAAATCATTTTTAAAGGTACACTATATCCACCTTTTGAGATGAAAGTTACATATTTTGCAAAATAATAGATGTGCCTTAGTGACATGGAAATTTACAAGTATCTGTTTGAGTATGTAGTAAGTTTTGCTAGCTTTGGCAAGCTTTTTTCTGTACTTTCCAATTGCTATAAAATGGTTATTAGTATTCCTTTTGGAATAAGAATTTAAATCTCTGTTTATGTAATATTTTAATATAAATAACTTCACTGAAGGTCATTGAAATTACTGAGGATGGTACCATTTAAAACCATGAAGATGGCTTTGGACCACAATTCATATGAACAGTTTTGCACTCAAGTCTCCATCAGTGAACAGTGGATAAGTTCAAAAAAACATACTTTGTGTGAAAACTATACCGAATTTCCAGTATTATAAAGGATGTGTTCCCTTTTGAGTCTTATTCCTCTTAAGGTTTCTTTCTACAGAGTTTTTCCTTTCCAACGTCATCTCTAGCTTGCGCATTAGGTATAAATTCATACATTTAAATTTTATATCTTGAATGTATTTATTTCTGTGAAGCTGCTTTGTGACAGTGTCCATTGTTAAATGTGCTATACAAATAAAATTGAATTGAATTGACAATTCCACCATTAAATTGGCATTAAATGTAGGTAAAATTGCATAGCACCCAAGCCCCCTCATGTTCTTGGTCGTAGACCAACAGTAATTTGGCCCTTTGGTTTCAGATCTGAATCAATTTTGAAATATGAACAAACATGAAACACCTCTTTCATGCTGAAAAACTGGAACATTTCAAGATTTAGCACAGACACCCTATCAGTGTTAATTTAAACATACTTTTACACAAGTATTTAATCCATCGGTACAGACTAATTGGTAGCTCTAGTAAGAGGCAGAAAACTTTTTTTGTTTATCATGTCATGTTTAAGATCCATTCAGCTTCAGTAAGTGCTTTGTGAGGGTTGCAGGGACATATCTTGAGAACACTATACATACCGTGCTTGGGACGCCAGTCCGTTACAGAACACATTCACATCTATGGAAATTTAGGGTGACCAGTACATCTACCGGAATTTTTTGTTGTTGTTTTTTTGGTTCTTACAGGTGAGAGGAAACCAAGTGGAAACAGTGAGAACATGCAAAACTCCTCACAGGCAATAACCCAACCTCAGAACCGAAGCTAGGACCCTGGAGTTGTTTGGTGTCAACACTACCTGCTTATGCCACCTGCTTTTTTTATGTCCAAGTATGTGAAAGGGCTCAAAGTGATTGCCCTTTGGCATCAAGCACAATGCCTCATAGCACATTGTGCAGAAGTCATTTTCACTACACAGCACACATACTTACCAACTGTTTGGCAGTGGTAGTTCAGTAGTTAAGATGTTGGACATCTGACCAGAAGGTCATGAGTTCAAATCCCAGCACCTCCAAGTTGCCTCAGCTGCTCAAGTGTATAAATGAGATGAATGTATGTCACTCTGGATAAATGCCATAAAGGTATGTAGCATCTGTTGAAAAGAAGACAGGCATGCACCAGTTTTTTGTGCTTGCTGGGCAACTAGAGGTATTCTAGAATGCCTGCAAGTTCAGGCACTATGTTCTTTCTATGTGAGAGAGTATCACTCAGTATGTCCGGTATAGGCCTTGTGCATTGTGGAGCACCGACACTATAAAAAGCACATTTCCACCCCAGTGGATGGTTCTTCTTGCTGCACTCTTTAGAATATCATAAACTTGTATCCTTCAACGATCAGTGAATTATCCAATCAACTGGCTTTATAAGTTTAAATTATATCTTTCCCATTAGAAATTCCATTTATATCTGCTAGCTGAATCCATCCACCCATCCATTTTCCATACAGTTTATTCTACACAGGTCCTGGAGCCTATCGCAGGGAACTCAGGGCACAATGTAGGGGACACCCTGGACGGGGTGCCATGCCATTCCAGGGCACAATCGCACACCCATTCACAATTTGGAAATGCCAATCAGAACACAGCACATGTCTTTGGACTGGGGAGGAAACCGGAATCATGCTAACTCCACCCACGCAGGGCAGAGGTGGCATTCCGCAGCCCCCAATCCCAGAGGTGCAAGGCAACTGTGCTAACCATTAAACCACCATGCCCCCAAAACCCCACCCCTCCAGCTGAATCTGACAGAACAATTAAATGTTGCCCAATTCAGCAGATGTTGCTTTCATATACTGTACACTTTGATCCATTTCTTGCTTTAGCTGCCACTATGCACTTGCCAGTTCTCTGCTGGGGTGGAGGAACAAGCAGCATTGCGGTTGCATGTGTTTAGAGCGATTTGATTTTGAGCAGACTGTCATACAGAGGTTCTTTTTCCCCCATAATATTTTCTGCATCCTCTTGAGGATCACAAATATGCAGGGTCCAGAAGATAGCACAAAAAAATAAATCTGTTTTTAATCCTCACAAAAGAGGGGAATTAGTGTCAGGAAATTGTTTTCAAGAGCAGTAATCTCCTGAAGTCTCGGTTTTTACCAAGCCCATGTATATTACAACAGAAAAGCATAGACTAATTGAAAGACAGAGGAACCCATTTGAACGTCTTTGCAGTTGCAGTTGGAACAACTGGAGTGGTGAGAATAGCGGTGCTGGGAAGAGCTGTGGCCCCAAAAGTGGTTGAAATCCAAAAGACTGGGTTCTTCATCTTTGTGATGTGACAAAACATGGGTTCTTCATCCTCCCCTATATCCTGAGCTGGAGTTGTGCTGGTGGAAGAACTAGTGGCACTTAACGTGGGGGTGATGACCCGTGTAGGAGAGGTATGCTGGCATTTCTTAGTCTGCACAGAAGGGAATGGATCCTTATCCGAGTTAAAATCAGTCCTACTACAATGCTCGATCATATAAATATTATACAAGTCCCAATCCTAAAGGAAAAAGGTTTCAGAAATGTTTATAATCACATAAGACAACTAGAAACAGTTATACACAATAATCAGTGGACTCTGTAATATATCAGTACACAGGCTGATGTGATTCAAAATTTTAAAAAGAAAATAATAATAAATTGTAGCCTACATACCCTTCGAGATCCTTCAACTAAAGAAGTTAGTCTTCATCAGATGAACCCTAGTCCAGTAGTCAGTAGTCTCACTTTCACAATCTAGCACCAGTCATCAATTTGTTTTCTTTTTGTTTGCTGCCTCTGACCCGATGTCACCGTCTACAGTTTTTATTCTTATTATAAAGCAAACCACATGCAGCTGCTCTGTACAGCGCTACTTCCACCGCATTTACTGCAGCAGAGCCACACTGCTTTGTTGACACACCGCCTCCGTTGTTTGCGTTGTAAT
>CM022771.1:8526572-8534072 GCA_012411365.1 Ameiurus melas | reverse complement strand
TTAGATTTCTGTGATTGCACTGCTGTAGATGGCTTTTCAATTCAGCGAGCGAGCTGTTTAAATCATTCCCAATCAACCACCGAATTCGTTGGTAATATTCTTGTTAGCAACAAATAAGCGCTGAGATGAACACAAACCTCTTTTGACAAAAGTGGCACAGAAAATGGAGAAAAACAACAACAACAACAACACAATTGAAAAAGGAAAATAGCTTGCATTTTACTCGGAAGTAGAACGAGTTCATTTTCTGTTCCTTATTGAATAAAGCTGTGTGCTGCGTCTGGGTCAAAGCGAATCTTTAGTGCTAAACGATGACATCTTGTCCGGCACATGTTTAATAACCCATTGTTTTAGGAGGACGTTGCGTATGACGTCACTGCCTACAAAAGCCGTCAAGATGTAAAGAGGCTTTGAGTAAAGACCTTATCTGTTATCCCAGTGGCCACCAGTAATATGCTTCCTGTTCTGGTACACTCTGTCGCAAGGTTTTGACAATTTATTGAACTGACAGTTTATTTTTTGGATTTGCTGACTGTGCTTTTTTTTTTGGTGTTTTTTTTTCACAGTCAAATGTATGGGTGTCTTAGGTGTGTGCTAATTGTATAAATTGTAGGCTATTAATGAGATTCTGACTGTGATTTTATAAGGAGTGTTTTACACCAGATCAGCGAAATCAACACACACACACACACAAACACACACACACACACACAAGAAGGCGAAGATCAGCCTTCCTTTATAATTTATGTCACAGCTAAGGAACTCTGAAATTCAGAATGAGGTTTTTTTGTTATGCTTTGCATTGTCTCTAATAAATGATCTGAGCCTAAGGTGAGTAGTGAATGTCTGATGGGAATAATAATAATAATAATAATAATAATAATAATAATAATAATAATAATAATAATAATAATAAGTGGAAGAAGAAGAAGATGAAGAAGAATAACAACAAGACATGGTTTAAAATATATTGCATATATTGAATGTACACACACACACACACACACAATATATTATATATATTTTTATATATATATGTAAAAAAAAAAAAAAAAAAAAAAAAAAAAAAAAAAAAAAAAAAATATATATATATATATATATATATATATATATATATATATATATGTGTGTGTATATGTGTATATATATATATATATATATACATATATATATATATATATTGGTGGAAAACGATTGTAAAGATACAAAACACCAACAGCAAAAAACACTTAGCAAATGCAAATGAAACGCATGCTGTTTTGTTAATAAGCTCTCACGATTGCAAATTTGAATAATTCCCGACGTCTCCGCTCTTCACGGGGGGAAAAGGTAGGGGTTGCAGTTAGGGTCAGGGGCGTGGTCAATTATTTTCTTACGACTTCATTCATATAAAATAGTATTGACTGGTAATGCATATTAAAATAACAACTGGTCATATTTGAATTCTTTACTTTTGCATGGTAGTGCAAAACATAATTCTGTGAAGCACTGAAATACTAGTAGTCTGTTTTATACTCTGTTATGCTTTTAAGCCCTAGTCTCGTCTATGACCTTTGACCTCTGATTTTCCCTTTGAATTCATTCAAAGGTCTACAGAAGCACTAATTTGCTCTTTACGAGTAAAACCTTAAATGTTTTTTTTGGGGGGTTTGTTTGTTTGTTTGTTTGTTTTTTGGTGCCCTCTGTATAGCCGACTATTACTTACACTACCGTTGCATTGCATTATTTACAGTAGACACGTTTGCTTAGAGATTTTCAGACTTTAAAAAGGGACTCTCAAAAAACATTGGACAACATTGCAGGGCGCTGAGGGAAAAACGCCCTCTTTTTCCTTTTCCCTTTATAGGACTCTGTATAACTCAGAGCAAATGCCTTGGGTACTTAATAAGCTGTGATTGTGTAACATATTTCATTCTGAATTAGGCCTTCTTCTTCTTCTTCTTCTTCTTCTTCTTCTTCTTCTTCTTCTTCTTATTATTATTATTATTATTATTATTATTATTATTATTATTATTGTTGTTGTTGTTGTTGTTGTTGTTATTATTATTATTATTATTATTATAAACTGAATTAATTTGAGTAGCTATAATATAGTTTAACCCGGGTTATGGTAAGCCAATCAATCGATTTACTGTTGATGCTAATTATTTCCAATAAAATAATATAAATATAAGTTTAATATCTAAATAAATACGTTTAATAATTGTACTATCCCAACTTTTTATTAAATTAAAATCAGTCTGGTTTCGCTTTTATTTAGAGCCTGTATTTTTTAAACTAAGTCCAAGTAGACAGGGAAGCTTTTCTTTAAAATACGTTACGTCATTTGCATAAAAATAGTGGAAATCACCCATGTTAATGAACAAGCGGTCATTAATTGTCCAGAAATAACACGCAATGCTGTAATTCCTCTCACACTTTTTTCCCCGAGAGAACACGCTAAATTAAATTCGGACATGAATAAATGAATAAATGAATGAATGAATGAATGAATGAATGAATGAATGAATGAATGAATGAATAAATGAATGAACAGAGTTGCTTTTAATATTGAATAAGACACAGGCGTTTCGCCAGTATTATACACAGTGTTTTGACTGATGGCAGAACGCAGCATGGAGTTATTGATCTCTCTCTCTCTCTCTCTCTCTCTCTCTTCTCTGTCTCTCTCTCTCTCTCTCTCTCTCTACTCACTCTCATATGTCAGTACACACGCCCAAAAGGAGGAAAAGGGGAATGGTTCTGCACGCACGCACGCACGCACACACACACACACACACACACACACACACACACACACACACACACACACACACACACACACACACACACACACACACTATAGGAAATGAAGAGGAGACTCAATATATGAAAACATTAGGGAAAAACTATATGAAAAATTTATCTCACTGTCATTCATATACACACAGAATACACGCACACACACACACACACACACACTCACACGGACGCACGCACACACACGCACACACACACTCACACAGGGTCTCTCCAGCCTTCTCGAGTTCTTTTTCCTTTGATCGAAATAGTTTTGACTTTCTCACTCCAAGCTGAAACTCGACCCGAAATGTATTTTTAAGTTTTTTACACTAATCGTCATTATGGACCATAACCTTAAAGAAATCCAACTATTGAATCCTGTACAGCACCCTCACACCAATAACGCCTTCACGTCTGGACATTTCATCTTTCTTTTAGATAATAATAATAAACAAACAAAAAAACCCTTCCTTTCAGTTCGTTTAGCAAACAAACAAACAAACCAACCAACAAACAAAAAGATGTTAACGAGCTTAAAGACGGAGTTCAGTGCAACTTTATACATTTTCCTTCTCATATCTAAAACACCAAACAGCTTTTTAACCGTGTAACACAGGACAGGCTTTCAACAGCTTCGTGTTTTACATCATGACAACCCTCAATTCGCAAACGTCTAATGTTTTACAAAATAAGTCGCTGATTTGCAAACGTGTATTAAAAATATAACTAACATGTTGAAATGTAGGTTATGTGTAAAAAGTCAATCGGTGTTACCGTCCAAATAACAACAGAAGGCGTGTTTATGGGGAATAATAATAATAATAATAATAATAATAATAATAATAATAATAATAATAATAATCCCGTCCTGGTTGTGGACTGCAGACTGTTTTACAGTACAATACTAGTATGGTAATTACTCAGAGGGTGGGTGCGCGTGGTGGAATTATCCATTTTTATTGCATCACCTGTCAGAATCGTCCAATCAGCGTCGACCTTGGGAGGCTTTAATTGATGAAGGTGTCTCCCAACTTGTTCACTTCCCGCTGTCAGTTTATTTGTGGCTTAAACCAGCACAGGGAACAGCAGTTGCATTTTGGGGGCTTTTATTCGCCTCTCTCTCTCTCTCTCTCTCTCTCTCTCTCTCTCTCTCGCTCTCTCTTTATCCGTTTCACCTTCCCTCTTCTCTTCATGGGGAAGGAGAGAGCTGAAGGGACTGCAGGTATATAAGAGCTGCATGCAACATCTCACATCTCCATCATGCTGCGCCTAACTGAATGGACATGCTGTTTTAAATTATTTCAGGACTATTCCTTCAATATTTTTTAGATTTCCCCCCCCCTCTATTTCAAACTTTTTTTTCTCGGTGTGGACATATTCGTGGTCCACGTTGCACTGATCAGCAGTGATGCCTTGTGATAAAGCAACTGCAGTAGTAGAGGAGCATCAATGTTGGGATTCTAAAAAAAAAAAAAAAAAAGGGGATTTTTGGTTTTTTTTTGGAGAAAAACGGTTTTTTTATTGTGTTTTTTGTGTTAAAAAACCAACATATTTTTTTTTTTTCCTCCGTTTTCCCCCCCCTTTTAAAACAATCCACGGACTACTGTGCACAAACGGATGGATCACCTGAACGTGAAAAAGCATCACTGTGATCTGGAGGAGCTGCGAAAGCTCAAAGCAATAAACTCGGTGGCTTTCCACGCAGCCAAATGCACTCTGATCTCCAGAGAGGACGTGGAGGCTCTCTATTTCTCCTGCAAAACGGAGCGCGTGCTCAAATCCAACAAAAGGAGAACGAAGACAAAAGCAGAGGAGCGCATCCGAGATGAAGAACATTCCCACGACAGCAGAAACGGCTTTTGGAAAAAGAAACTTTGGCTGAGTTTTCGCGGAGTGTCGCCGACTCTGGCTCTTCGAAACAAAGCTGTCAGACCAGAGCTCTCGTCCAATCTACCTCAAATTTACAGCAAATCCATCTACCAGAACTTTCAACCGGTAACACCGACCGCATGTAGAGCCTTCAGAAACTATGAAACTGTGCAAATACCTGGGAAATGTGTGGAGTTTAATGAGAAACATTCGTTTTTCCGAGGCGGCGAAGTCGTGAAGCGAAAGCCGGCTGTGTCCGCCATTTCGGCTCCGTCTGACTCGGAGCTGCTTTACAAAAGGAAAAGGAGGTGCGAGAGACACTTCGGGAGCAGAAAACGACACTACCGGCAAGTTCTGCTCGTTCCTAAGTGCTGCAAACCCAAAGCGTGTCTGGCTAACGGGTCTGTGAGCCATTTTCACCCGGATCGTGAGCTCTACTTGGAGTCCCGGCATTTTCAGGAGAGCTGCAGCAGCGACACCGAGTGCAGCTCCGCCAACGACTCAGACTTTGGCTCAAGTTTGTCCACCAGCAGTAGCACCAGTAGCTCCACCAACTCTGGAACTACAGACGACGAGGAGGAAGAGTCTTTTTCCGGATCTTCAGAAGAAAGCAGTGACGGAGAGACCTCGTCTCAGTCCGATTCAAGCTCCGTGTCCAGTCGGGTTTCGGTGCAGAGCATCAGATTCAGGCGCGCGCGCTTCACAAGCCTCAATGCAAAAGCGCCTCTGGTTCTGCAGCCTACTTTCCATTACAGGTCTAATTTTCAACCCAAAAATGGAGGTGTGCATGGAAGTGCTGCAGCATTGGATTGTGAGAAAGGGAGAAAAAAAACGACTTTGGACATTACCGACTGGAAGCACCGACGCAGGGAATGTGATAACTGGGACTGTGGGAAAAATGTGTGCACGGTTGGGAATTGTTTCTCAGGCCTGAAAAGAGTCGTGGCTCCCGAAACCGTAGACTTTTCGAACGAGCCAAAGACAACCGAGCTTCTTCTAAGTGGAACAAATAAATATGTAAGTTTTTCATCATGTGCAGATGGAAAGTTGTTTCCCCAACAAAGAGCTTCAGGATACCAGTCCACATTACCACACTGCGATCAGGACAAAGACACTGGCATTTCTAAGGTTACCGATTGCAATTTTTCGGAAGTTGCAAATTCCAAAAAAGATGCAAAAACGGTCAGCTGCCTCAAGCAACCGTCACCTCTCAAAACTGTCAAGACTGAGACCGAGGAATTCACCACAATCACAAACTTAGACCCTACAGGAGATACGAAACTAAACCACGTGAAAATCAAAGTGGAGGACACTTTTGATGAGTATGAATATGCAACCCAAGAACATGCTCACCAATGCAAAGAGAAATACGATGAAAATGATGCAGACGGTTTGTATGTCAGTGCTGATACTGCAGAAACAGATCGTGGTAAAGATGGCAGACAAACATTTCCCCCTCCTTCCAAACAGGAACCAGGCAGCACTTTAAACACTCAAGGGGATTACAAAAACGGTGCAAGGGTCAGGAAAAGCTACCGGAGTCCGGTTTGTGGGAAAAAGACAGAAAATCTAGTTAAGACAAACGCGAAGGTGGACAGGAGTCCTAGACCTACTGGCAAATGTGTGAGCAAACGAACTGCCCAACATGCATCCTCTTTGAAAACAACTTTTAACTTCATGGCGAATTTTCCATGCCCTCCCTCTCTGATCATCGGTAGTGATGGAGATTTGAGTCCTGCTTACTCTTTAACCTCTTTCAGGACTAACCAGGTGCCTCATCCTTCTCATCCGGTGTGGACATGGGAGCTCGGCACTTCTGTTATACCTCCTCACCTTAACCAGAGATTCAGGAAAACATCAACATAAGCCAATATTTGAAAGGACAAGTCTTAAGGCACTGATAATTATTAGAAATGGCTTTTATTTTTATTTTTTTGGGGTGTGTGTGTGTTGGGGGGGGGGACGGGGGGCTGGTGAGCATGCAGGAGGCCTACTCCTTCATCACGTGCCACAGAAGTCCAGCATATTTTTTTGTTCACCCTGCTTTACGGAACACTGTGGATGTTTTTAATATTTTCATTAACAATGGCAAAGAACATCTTGTGGATTTTTACTACGACCTGTTGGAATTTCAGACTACATATGAATGCCATTTTTGGAATAGACCTATACATTTGGTCACGAAAGCTTGGCTTTGACTATTAAAATCATCTCTCTTTGCTACAGTTGCAGATCCCAAATATTTTCCTAATCGTTCCTATTAACAGGACTCTTAAACTCATTGTACTGTACTTATTGTACTGTAGGTATCTAGGTTGGACCGGGTTTACGTATTTATTCAAGGGCTGAAGCCCAGGTGGTCCAGACCCCCATCCGATCCTGCCCCGGCCCCCAACACACACATACACAACAAACCACAACAATAACAGAAAGGCCCTGGACGATTGACAATCAGGAGCTGTTTGGATTTGCACGAAGTTAAAAAGAGGGGGGGAGGGGATTCCAAATCGATGTAGTTATGGCATTGATAGTCTATGGTAGGAGCTGAAGCACAGATTTGATTATGCATTGTTACAATGCTTTAATGCTCCATCCATACAAGGCTGGTTTATATATATATATATATATATATATATATATATATATATATATATATATATATATATATATATATATATATATATATATATATATATATATATATATATATATATATATATATATATATATATATATATATATATATATATATATATATATCTCAGAATTATTTAAATCTGGACATGATTTAGGTTGCAAAGTAACTTATTTGTGACATTTTAATTAGGCCAAGTAAATAATTTAATTAGG